>CM076577.1:651005626-651188987 GCA_034641835.2 Pinus albicaulis | reverse complement strand
CTTTCCCTCTGCCTAAACTTGCAGACTTATTTCAAATTTCTCATAAGTTTGAATGCGTTGTTGAGGAGTTTCTTTTCCACATTTTGAGCTGTTGGTTTGTCTCACATGTGTTCTCAACCACTGAAGGTGATTTTCCCAAAGTTAGAGGGTTTTATACTTCTATGCATCACCTGATTGTTTATTTTCTGCATTTATTAGTTTGAGTTTCATTCATAGTGATTAATGGTTAGCCCTACCACATGAATGCTTTGCTTTAAAACTATTTATGCTTAAAACCTCTTTGTCTTCCACAACTTGATGTTCATTTCACTTCATAAAACACCTGAAATATCCATTCACTATACTAAATCAGCCCTGTAGTACACCTTACCCATTGTCTTGACATCCTTGGCTTGCTTTTGACCCCACAGCCCAGTTAATATTATTTTCTTGTTCTATTTTGATCCACTTGATCTGTTTTACCTCCAAACAACTAAAAAAAACAAACAAACACATTTAATAACTAGCCTAAAATCTAAACAAACTAAGGGAACAAGCTCACATCCTTCACTTCATAGAGAGAGCCCTCTTTGAGTCCAGGAAGGCTAGGTCCTAGGGCTCCAAATATTGGTTTGATGTTACTCTATCATTTGGTCCGCCAATCTGCCAAATTACGGGACACTAACATAATGGCGATCACAGTGGGACTTTTCTGAGTTCATATAAATCTGAACATATTTCAAGACTCATGGAAAGCCCCTCTTGAACTAAGCACACTATATTATTGAGCCACCTCATCGCCACACTAACATAATGAGTTAGTGGCAAAATAAGTATACCTTAGAACTTCAAAAAGCCCTTGACTCAAGAATATCCAATGATTATCATCCACCTCATTGCCACACTAACATAATGGCGATTATGGTGAGACTCTTTGAGTTCATCACTGTCTAGCAAATTTTCATTGACTCATCAGTCCTTTAGATTAAATTAGAAAATTAGTTGATAAAGCCATTAGAGTAAACTCTCTTTGTTTCATCACCTTAGCTAAGTGCTGAAAACAAATTTAGAACACTCTTATAAATCAAACTGCACATTAAAAACTCAAAGAATAACCCCAAAAAACATTTTTTTTTAGATTGGCTGTTCATATCAGTTTTGGTGGTGGATAATAGATCATATATTTTCTAAAAACCAAACCAAAATCCACCTGGCGACTCCACTAGCCTCCAGTAGGCCTTTTTGAAAACTTTGCTAAGCTTCCATAAACTATTATAAGACTGCTTTACAAACAGCCTTGAAAAGTCTAAGAAGTATTAATCATACACTGAGCTAGTTTGACAAATCTTAGAGAAGACAAGTTGTTGAAAAAATTCATAACTTTCAGCCTCTCTAAAGTTTGAATCTGACATCTGGCTTCACGAAGAATTCATACCAGATCTCATCCGGACCCGAATCCTCCTACCGTAGTTGATGACCCAGAAAATATTTTGTGGAAAAATTATAAAACTATTAATTTAACCACTGATAGGAGCCTTCATAAAGCAAGCTCTGTACCTGAAAATGTTACATCCTTGCCAAATCAAACTTTTGACTTGTGCCATACAAGAATTTTTTTTGAACCAAGTCACAACCTAGCTTTGACCATTCCGATCTTGAGCCCTTAGACTTGTAGCAGAGTTCTAGTGGAGAAGCATCTCCTACTACTCCACCTGATATTCAGCTCCTCCACCACTTTAGCTCTTTCCATCCCAAGTCTACTCAAAATCAATTTGCCAGTCCAAGCACCTCTAACACTCCCGCTCACAACACCACTGTGCAAATCACTTCATCTCACGTACCAAATCCTCCACTTGTAAATTTACTAGTACTACCCATCATGGTAGCATGGTATGCACCCCTGTTGTTACCTCAGCCTTTGGCACCTTTGCCAAATGACTATCATTATAGGATCCCACACTTCACTGGGGCCGAACCCACTCCTACCCAACAACATGTAGATAGAATGAATGATGTTTTTGATTACATGTAATTAGATGAAGAAACCATAAAGATGAAAATGTTTTCCTAAAGCCTAGGAAGCGAAGCTAAAAAATGGTTTAAAGGCTTAACTCCTCATAGCATACATGATCTCCTGTAATTGTACCAAACTTTCATAAACAAATGGGAAATCAAGAAAAACCCACTTCAAGTCCTCTCTGAATACAATAATATTAAGAGGAACAGAACAGAAAGTGTTCAATATTATTGTACCAGATTCAACAGTGTCTATAATGCTCTCTCACCTAACATGAAACCTCCACCCGGCTTAGCTCTAGTGAAATTTCCGGAAGGTTTCAATCCGAATATGACATATCAGCTAAGATAAAGAAAACCTACAACTCTAGAAGAAATTCAAAAGGGGGCTATTAGTGCGGAAGCAAACCTTATTGAAAAGAGGGCTAGGATGAGATCAGAAAAGAAGGTCACTTACCGAGATGAAAGCTTTCCCTCCACATCCTCTTCCGATGCCAAAATAGATAACCTGGAAAGAAAGATGGAAATAATGATAGAAAGAATGATGGAAAGAATAAGTCTCAATGATAGAACACCTCCTAGGGACAACTAGCCAAACCCACAAATCAGAAACCAGAATCAAAACTTTAGAAGGGACCCACCCCAAATCAAACGGAGAGACAATGATCAAAAAATTAGGCCTCCTTTCCAAGATAATTATCTTGATGAAGGAGAAAGAGAAATTGAACATATTGAGGAAAATCATCTAAACCTGATAGGCTCTGATAGTGAGGGTGAGGTTATCTCACGGAAGAAGAACAAGGTTTCTTCTCCTCATACCAAGATGAAACTGATTGTGAAGATTCTGAAGCTCTTGAAATTGGTTTATAAAATTTCATAATGGAATTCCATAGGCAATATGATCTCAGAAGTAATAAGAACCAAGAAAACTCGAAGAAAAACTACGAAAACTTGAAAAGGAATAATTCAAATTCTGCTGTCAAGAAAGCTCATGAAGCTATTCTTAAAAAACCAGCAGACAACGTTAATATTATGGCTAAGAAAACTGATCTAAACAAAGACAAAACTATCCAATCAAAAATTAACCCAAACTGTGCCAGCACTTCCTCCAAAATTCCTGAAAATACCATTTTGAACAAAGCTCCACATCAAAATAAAAAAGATAGATCAATAGAGAGAGTAATGGCTAAAAAAACTGATGCAAAAATGTCAAAAGCTCAAGTACCTTTCAGTTTCGAAGGGGAAATTGCTAAAATCAAAATAAATATGCCCCTAACTGAACTAATAGCTCAAAGTTCCTATAAATCCCAGGTTATTAAAATCTTAAACATAGGAAATGATACTGACACCTTGCACTTAGCTGATGACACCCCCGAACTGTTATTTGGACCAAATATAGAAGAAAAGTATCAAAAAGGAATCACTCTTCCTTTTTACTTCAGCTTGAATGTACATGACCATATCCTACATAACGCTATGCTGGATTCCAGTGCCTCTCATAATCTCATGCCTAAAGTGATAATGGACAGATTAGGCTTAGAAATAACCAAACCTTACAAAGACTTGTACTCTTTAGATTCGAGTAGAGTCAAATGTTTGGGCCTAATTAAAGACCTGTGTGTAAATCTGGCACAAGTCCCCGCTAAACATTTGGTTATGGACATAGTGGTAGTAGACATTCCCCCGAAATACGGAATGCTTTTATCTAGAACCTGGGGGGCTAAACTTCAAGGAAATATTTAGTTAGACATGTCTTATGCTACTATTCCTATTTTCATCCAACCAAGGAGATTATACCATGAATCACACATGAAATATATGGTCAGTAGTCAAGAGAAACCGGAAAACATACCTCTTTATTCCATACATTCAAACATGGATTCCTTCATATTACACCTAGAAGATGACACTGATGAAAACACAAGTGAAACTGAAACCAATTCAAGCACAGTATCATAGCCAGACCAAATTTTGCATGATGAATTTGATACTCAAAATTATCATGACCAGATACACTTGCATTTTGATGAAATAAAACTTGATTCACCAGAAACTAAAACTAAAACTTCGGAAGAAGAAATCATTTTAAATTCTCAAACAAGCGATCTCAACCCAATACAAGTATAAAACACACAATTAAACCTCTCTTCTGATATAAAGCCACTAAAATATTTTCATAACACAACAATCTTGTGGAACCAGAAGCCAGAAAGCCTTATGTTCTTGCCATATCTTAGCACTTCACCCTCTAAATATTGCAATCCTCCAAATGAAGAGTTAACCATTGCTAGTAATTAGACAGATCCTTAAAAGATATTCACTAGTTTTGATGATAAGGAAGCTAATGAAAACAATTGTGAAAAACTTGAGTTGTTTAAATTACCTAGGATTTTGTCTCTATATAAAAAATTAATGAATACAAGACTATACAAGATTCTTCACAATACAAACATATGCTGGAAAATGAATACAAAACACCATAGAAATGTTGTCCTCTCTAGATATCATCCTTTTAAAAAAGAACAGAAAAACTCTTTTCAAACATGGCCACTCGAAAATAAGACAACTAAACATAGGTTATGTTTAGATTTTAGAAACATAAATAAACCTCTCATAAACAACAATCATCCCCTTCCAAAACAATATCATATCATAAGAAAACTAGGAATTTATAATCATGTGGCTTTGAGTGATAATTTTTCAGGATACCATCGAATAACACCACTTCAAATAGATCAACTCAAATATTTCTTCAGATACACTAGTGGCAACTTCAAGTTCAAACCAATTGGTCCAAAACCAATGAACACCGAAGATGCCCTCAGAAAATCTATGTTTCCAGTTCTGAATTTCCTTGTCATGATGTACCTTGATGATGTCATCATATGTTTTAAAAATGACAAAGAATATTTCATTATTCGAAAAATATGTACAGCAAAAGGAGAAGTGGAGATCAAAGGTATAAAGAAGCACAGCAAGAAGACATAGGGTTGTTTAGAGATTCATACATGAATCCTTATCTTATGCTTACAAGAGAAAATTTTCCAAATTTTTTTTTTCAAGAGCATCAGGAAATCCTTATGAAGATAAGATGCTCAAGTTCCACCGTTTTCAGGAGTTCTAGTTTCAGATTTTCCAACCATTGTACATACCATTGCTTGGAAAAATAAATCAAAAAACAGAAAATACAAAAATAGCAGAAAAGTAGAAAAAGAGGGCAGTTTTAAAACACCATGAAAAGCCCCATGTTCAAAAAATAGTCATGCGGAAAGTGTGCAAGTCTAAATGCCCTACTAGTGCTCAAAACATATCTTGTTTAGTTATCTAGCCTAATCATAACTGAGCATGTTTTAAATTTATTGCTGATAAGTTAGTGAGAGATATGATAGTCAAAATGTGTATTCTTGACTTATAAATGAAAGTAGATTAGGAAAATAATGCTGGTTCCACACGCTCAAAACAGAACCAAAGATAAAAACAGGGATGAAAAACAAATTTTATATCTTGGCCCTGATTTTTCTAAGTTTCATCTTGTTCATAAATAATGTTTGTGTGCAGCTTGTTTTTATGCCACAAATGCATGACAAAGCAGACCGTCTAATCCTGATTTAGTGAATGAAATCCTGTCAAACAACTTAATCTTGACAGTTGATGGTAGTATAGGTAGAGAAACAATGGATTTCATCAGTTTAATCTGAACTCCCGGAAGATATAATTGTAGAATTAGATAGTTCTCATTTTTTCAAAAATATCATGTCAAAGGGTTGCTAGTCCAACTGCACCTAAAGAAGAAAAAATGTTAGGAGATATAGCTGGGTAGGTAGAGATGAGGTTGTTGCTAATCATGCTGTAAATTTTCAGAAATAGCGTCAAGAAAGAGAGAAATTTACGCCAATGGATAAGGCACTGGTCTTCACAAGCCAAAGATTTGAAATTTTGGACACCTCCTGAAAAGGAGCTGCCCTCCCCAAATGGAGCCACTGTTAGTCATCAGTATTTTTGCATGTTTTGATGACTAGATTCCTTGGTTTTTTTTTCTAGAAGCTAATCTAAATCTGTCAATTTGTCATCTAGAAAACACCTGAAACAAATTTTTGTTTTCCTACCCCTCTCTTTCATCCTATGATGAGAATAGTCTTCAGTTTCCCTACCTATCATCATTCAGCAAAGTCTCCTTGTCTATAAGCTGTTATAGTTTTCGTCTCTTTGCTATCAAAATCCCCTCTTTCCATAAATCTCATTGTCCAACATTTATCAAAGCACCTACCCCTCAATCCCTGATCATATTTTCATGTGATAATCCTACTTATGCCCAAGAAGCCATTCAAAATCCATGACAAAGTATGTAGGTCTAGGTGGTGGTGTTTTAGGGAAAATTCCTTGGCAAAACTGTCTTAAGCCAAAAAATCCATGTTTTTATCATCATGTCAACCATCATGTCTTGTTATTTGCCAAAACAAAATGCTTGTCTATCCCTAGGTCACACACCATCAAAGAGATCGCTTTTTTTTGTTTCTAGCAACGCTCAGGAATGTTCAAATCAGGAAAAAAGAAGGAGTTTCCATGTCTAAAGAAATATGATTAGATCAGGCATGATCCCCATGAAACATCAAAGAAGCCCTCCAAACTTCAAAAGCATATGTTTTTACATCTCTGCAAGGATGTACTGATTGATGACACCAAGCAAAGTATGAGCAAAAAGAGAACATCAGGAGAAATTTTCATGTTGTGTCAGTTTACTATGGAAGTCAGAGAAAAGTGCAAATTATGGCCATCCCTACAAATCAGCCTTGCACAACCAACAGTGACAGTCTTCTGGAAAAAATAGCTTTATAGAAAATTAGGCATCATAGTGAAGGTATAAGAAGGAAAACTGCTTCTTATACCTTATCATGAACTAAACTTTGAAAGGCAGTGATAGAAAATTTCACTACCCCAGAAAACACAGTCAAGAGAAAGAGTTGTTTCAAGGATGCATAGCAGTGAGCGCTCACCATTTACAAAGCACATTATTTGCTCCTGAAATTTGCACAGTGATTTTATGCAAAAAGGATGTACATTACTGATAGGTCCTCATGAAGCAAAGGGCATTATGATTCAAATGATTTCATCAAGGGTAAATACCAAAGGTTCATTGTTTCCTTTTATTTGTATTTTTCAAACAAACAGACAGAGGTCACAATTTTGAAATGAATGAATTTTTATAGTTTTAAAGGACCTCCATCAGCAAATAAGTAAGGGGCCTCATAGTGGGTTTGAAGGGTCACAAATACTGTTTTTTGGAAGCCTCTTTCAAAAGATAACCAGAGGATAAAGGCACAGTCTCAGAGGGCCCAGATTCGGAGCAGATAGCCTTTCTCAAAGGATAACACTGTGAGATCAAAGGCCTCCTTCCAGAGAAGAAAGGGCACCCCTCATAGTCCTAAAGAAGTCTCCCTTGAATGACAAGCACAGGATCTCTTTTGAACGATAAAAATAGTTTGTCTAAAGAGCCACAAACAGTTTGTTCATGGACAATTTTCAGTTGGTTAATACAGGTCAAAAAAGGCGCCCATGTAGTTTGTCAAACATTGCCTCCTTCATGATAAGTAGAGGGCCCACAAAAAACTTGTTCAAAAATAGTCTTCAAATGATAAACAGAGTATGTTGAAAGTGTCTCCTTCAGTAATAAGTAGAGGGCACTCAGTTTGTTTGAAGATATTCAAGAATGATAAATGAAAAAAATCACATTTTACCCCTAATGGTATATTCAAAGTAACAGAGAAAAATCATATGAAAAGACCTCCTTCACATCATAAAAACAGGATTTACATAATGGTGTTGAGATGTTGCAGTTGTGATGTTTTTGTAAGCCTTTTAAGATGATAACGACAAGGTCAAAGTTATGAGGGAAACTTTCTTGACAGACAAAGCTTGGATGCATAAAGTTGAAACCTAAAAATATCAAAGAGTGCCCAGAAAATGTTTTAAAAGGACCTCCTTCACTAATGAGCAGAGGGTCAACAGTGATTTCAAGGGATCTAGGTGATATAAATGGAATGGCCTCCTTCATAACAAGCAAAGGGTCCACTTCCCATAGTTGCAGATGACCTCCTTCAAAATGAGAAGATGGTCAGGTTTCCCATTGTTAACACTGTGGTTGAATAAAGGTGTCATTAATAGACAAGTTTGAGAGATACAGTGTTTTGAACAAATGGCAAACAAAACACTTGTTTCAAAGAAGCTGTCATAAAATACACATAGTTATGTTTGTTTTGTATCTCTCAGTAAGAAGCATACTCATGGAATGAAGTTAAATCATCAAAGGAGACACCATTCAAAAAGGGATAAAGAAATTGGTAAAAGGAAAGCCCTCAACAAAACAAAGAAACCCATTTTTTCTTTACAAACACCAAGGCAAAAGTAGAATGTCAAAATCAACACAAGGAGGGAAAAAGCATTCAAAAATGTTTTAAAAAGAGTTATAAAAGCTCTCAAAGGAGAAGGTCATTTTCTATTGTGCAAAGGAACAAAAGAAGAGTGTTTCTCTTGAACCCTAGGCAAGCAGTGGTAAAATTTCATGACTCGATGCACCTGTAAGTTAGTGCGATGCACCTGTTGGTGTTCGCAGAAGAATCTTACACACAGCATGATGTACCTTTGTGTGTCGACCAACCAGACCGCCCGACGTTCAGAGGGCACCCAGTGCCCGACCCGACAACACCACAGTGCATGCAAGTGTTACGTGCCTATGCACAGGAGCGTAGCACCACTCAAACAACCTCCAATCCACCTCAAATCGTATTTTTTTCAAAGTGAACTTATCTCCAAAAGCAGCCAATAAATTTTTAAGAGGTGTTTTACAGTTTTCTTCACCTAATTTTTGAGTTTGGGAGGTGTTAAGAGTCAATTTTGTTAAGAAAAAAACATAGTCTAATGAAGACAAAAAACACAGTTTATTCTAAAAACTACCATATTTACAAAGAGGAAACAAAACAGTGATTGAGGAAGCGTGCCCATCGCTTACGCAGTTTTTTTGGTAAAAGGTTAAATTAATAAAAACTATTGAAATAATAAAAAAGGTATGTATTTTAGGAAGGAAACATATTTTCATTAAAAAGAACATGTTTTCTAGTTAAGAAAGAGATACAGTGCTGAAAGAAGAGTTCCATTTTTTTTTAGTTCATTTCAAAGACTTGTGTTGGTAAGAGAGTGAAGGAAAGCCTAAAAAAAACTATGCCTCCAGAGAAAGTCAGCAAGGGTGGATTTCACAAAAGGTTTGAGCCTGTTACAACTCAAGAAATAAATGACTCCCCTTCGGTACTTTTCAACTTCCATGAGGTAGGCAGCCTTGATTTCTGCCAAAAAGTCCAGGAGGTCACCAACTACCCTCCCTTAACACAGTCGTTCGCCCTGAGGCTGCAAGGAAAACATGTCCACCTAGCAGGTCTAGACTTTAAACTCAGTCCTAGGGTTGTCTCCAAAGCAACTAAGATCCCCTATATAGGAGAAAAGTGGTTCAGACAGGCATACTTGGATCTAAATCACTATAAACCCTTCCTAAAACCAGACCATCAAGATGCTTTCCAAGCTATATTTCCTTTTTCTCACTTATTGAGTAGCTATTCCCCCCTCATGAGAGTTATCATGAAGTATTTCACATGTGAAGGGAGGTATTCCCAGATTTATTCCTATCACATCAGGCTCCTCATGCATTTCACAAGAACTCATTTGCTAAACCTACCTTTCTTTCTCTGCAAAAGCATAGACAAGATGTCCTCCCTTGTTCAAAATAGACCTCTTGCTCAGCAAAAAGCTAGTCTTTTCCATCATTCTCTCATCAAAATCATCGTCCTTCACCAGCTTGAAAAGAAAGGAGTGTCTTGGGAGACTTTCATTTCTCATCCATATTTTGCTACTGCCTCTTCATCTCATATATCCTCCTCACCCTCCAATCACTATGTCTCTCCTCCATCAAGTCAAAATACTCCTCAAAGGAAAACATCACCAATGATTGATAGTGAAAAAGAGCAGTCTTATGAAATCAGGCATGAGGTTAGTGGTGATGAGGAACATAGTGATACTTAGCAAAGTAGTAAGGATGAAGAACAAAGTAGCCCTGAGCAAAGAAAAGAAAATGAGCATGGGGACAGCCCACCCACAGCTACTGATGATGAGGAACAAAGGAAAGAGGTTCAAAGCAGTGATGAAAGACAAAGTGACCATCAGCAACACAGTGATCAGGAGGACAGCCCTCAAGGGAATAGTGAAGATTCTAAGCAAGGTGGTGATGATGAAAAGAAAAATAGTCCTCAAATAGACAGTGAAGGGAATAATGTAAGTGACAATCAGCAGAGCAGTAGAGACAGTAAAAAAAGCACCTCCCAGCAAAGTAATGACCATGGTGACAGCCCACACACAGAGTCTAAGGGAAACAGTGAAGATGAAGGCGACATGAAAAATGACAAATAAGATAGTTAGGAAACAGAAAAGGATGATGAAGCTGGCAGCCCTAAATAAATTCAAAACAGTGAGGAAAACAGTGAACAGGGTAGCAAAGCAGATAATGATGAAGGCAGCAATGTTAAAGATCAAGTTGAACAAGCGCTAGTGATAAAACCTCCTCTCTCTTCTCCTCAACACAGCCAAGAGCATGTGCTAGCTGCCTCTCCTAGGCAAGGGTCCATGACTCTTCCTCCAAAAGTGGTGAAGCCTTAAAACACCAAATATACAAAGAAGAAAATCACTCCAGCAGTGACTAGCAGTGTCACTAGGGCGCTAAGGAGTAGAGGAAAATTTCCTAAGAAGAGTATTGTGGAATTTCCAAAGAGAAAAAGAGCAAAGAATTTTGTCCAAATCAAGGGCAAAGAAAAATTTGAACAACAGGAGAGTAGTCATGAAAAAGAAAGGGAGTTTGACATCATACAAACAGACAGTGATGTTGGAGATGATGAAGCTATAATTCTTGAGTCACTTTTGTAAAATAGAGAAGCCCAAATCCATGACTTAGAAATTGATCTAGAAAGGTCAAAGGACCTCATACATTTTCTACAAATACAAAATAAACAAATGAGTAGGCAAATGGAAATTTATGAGGCCCGAGCATTCAAATACCAAAGGGAAGCATACAAAGCACAAGTCAAGTTTGAAAAGTATATGAGCGAATTTGATGATATTGAGGAAGAAGAATAGCCAGTAAGAAAAATGCCTAAGACTATGTGTCTTAGGAAAGCTTTGGAGAAACACAAGGAAGAAGAAGAAACCCTTGTTCTATCTTATCCTCTCACATAATTGCTTGCCCAAGAGATAGAAAATGATAAAGAATCATGGCTTGAAAGAGCCAACAAGCATTTGGAGGATAAATTAGAGAAGGAAAACAAAGACTTGGGTCTACAAAGGAAGATGACCGAGCACTACAAGAAATTGAACGAATTTGCCCGATGAAAACTCAAACTTGCTCAAGAAAGGCTCAAAACTGCCCGAAGGAGGCACCCAGTGGGAAAAGTGGAAAAATACATATCTAGGCTTGAAATATTGGCTTTAGATTCCTTGCATGCTTCTAAGAATCCATAAGGGGTTTTCTCACCAAAATTGAGCAAATTTTGACATGATCTTGTTTTTTGTGTTTTTTGGCCCTAATTGAACATTTTTCTAGGCGCTGCCATGTGTGCTAGGAGCATCCTCAGCTCATGAAAGTAATTTTTTTGGATATATTAAATTCGTGGGAATCTAATCACAAATGTTCGGATCCAAAGAAGGTTTTTTTGTCCCCCAAAGAGGCAAAAATCAGTCAAAATTCACCTTTCTGCTTCACATATCAGCAGATGAGACCCTCCTGGGTTTTTTCACTCAATCCACTTTTTGACAGACTTCTAGGGATTAGTTTGAGAAAAATCAAGTAGTTCTAGAAGCTATACATCTAGGGCTTTCCAACGAGCTATCACGAGCCTCATTTTCACATCGGGAAGTCTCTCAAAAGTTGTCTACAAAACATTATTCTTTTTGTTGCTACGCTCCTATAGCATTTTGGCTAAAAAAGCAGTTTTTTGAATATGACCATCCAAATGTGCGTTTAGCTTTTTTTAACTTCATGTCAGAGATCAAAAGTCATTGTTTTTACCATTTTTAGTTGTTTAAGATATTTTTGAAGATATTTTGTGCCTTGGGCTTTGCAAAGCCTCAAGTGTTGAGATTCCAACAAGATGATGAGCTTAGTGAAAAGAGTCGCCTTCACTAAGTGGGCCCACAGGCTATTTTTGGCGCAAGTCTATTTTTAGACTATGTCTATTTTTAGACATGTCGATCATATTCTATGAGTTAAAAGATGCTATTTGTGGATGGTTGGTCAAGTTGAAAAAATAGATGGACTTCTATTTTTGTATGATATAGGTGATTCTATTTTTATCGTTACCTAAAAAATAGATACACATGTCAAACACACAGCTTTAACAATATTTGGACCATAAACATTATCTTATTCTCTTGACACTTCATTTAAGTGCATAGATGTGGCAGGAGAGCTGGCAGTGAAGGGAAGTACGCTATTCCCCGAGGGTTAAGGGAGTCATTGCAAGGAGACTGCTAGAACTCATATTGTGCTCATGGAGTTATCGACAGGAAGCACAAGTAGTTGTCTGGCCAACTGAAGAACATAGTTGAGCTAGTTGTATCTAGTCTAACTAATTGATACACTAGTGAGAGTGGTGTGAATTAAATATTAGTTAATTCACTAATTATTAACTCATTAATCAACTGAAGAATACATCAATTAACTATAGTGCATGGACAGTTTCAGTGGAGACCAGTGAAGAAGTAGGTGAAAGAGAAGTTTGACTATCAGTTGTGACTATAGTGTTGCATTATTTGAAACACACAGTGGTTGGAGATGCCAATGAGAATTGCATGAGCAAGGCTGGACAAATTTGAGTTCATTCAGAGCCATTCTTCAGCAGTGATTGCGCAGTAGAGGCAGGCTAGTAGGTGGCAGAGATCAGTGCATGGGATTTTCTAGATCGGACCTGATTAGTGTGTAGCAATTGGAGATTGTACTGAGAGCTTGTGAGAAGCTTTGTATGATGATTGTTACATGATCTCTATGACATATATTATACAGATATTTGGGGGTTTTTAGCTTTAAGCTTTCCCATAAATTACTGTGTTCATATGTGTGAATTTTTTATGGTTTTAATGTGTGCATGCAATTGATTTTATTTCCGCAAGTAATGATCAATGGTAGAAGAGATTATGTATTTTGCATGAAGTCAAATAGTGTGTGATCAGGAGAATCTCGGATGTATAACGCATTAGTTATATAATTTCTACATGGTATCAGAGCCATATTGATCATTGGAGCAATTGCAAAGCATTGAAGCGGTTGAGTTTTGTGCTGGTGGAATTCGAATTTGCAGTAGTGTTTTCTTGGTGTCGAAGTTGAGAAGTATTTTAATGGATTTTGATTGGAGTATGCCTGTGAGGGCAGCTCAAATTATATTGCATGAAAGGACAAGATGAAGGCGATGTTGGAGGACAATGGGTTGAAGGAGTTCATAGATGCAGAAATTCCAAAACTTAATTCTAGCGATGTTTTCGCACTTGACGCATGAAAAAAGAAGACAGAAAAATGTCGAAGGATTCTATTGGAAGGTGTGAAGGATCACATAGTATCCAGCCTTCATGGTAAAGCTTCTCCATTATTGATGTGGAAATCTTTGACAGACTTTTTCCAAAGCAAGAGCGACTAGAGGAAGTTGGCGCTCAAGTATAAACTCAGGAATATAAGAATGGAGAAAGGTGACAGTATACCCAAGTACCTCACGAAGTTTGTCCAGTGCAGGGATGAGATGGGAAGTGTGGGGGTTACTGTAGATGACGAGGACTTGGTGAGCTTGTCTCTCCTTGGGCTTTCGAAGAGTTATAATTCCTATCAGGACTCTGTCAATGGTCGGGAGAAACTGCCAGGATGGGAGCGACTTTGGTCGGATCTTGTGCAGGAGGAGATAAGGCAGAGTACCAGGGATGGATCTTCATCAAAGAATGTAGATGAATAAAATTTCACTTTGGCTGCCAAAGCAAGGAAGGGGAAGAGCAATAATAATGCTTCTCAATCTGGTGCGAAAGGAAAGAAGCAGGACACATCCAAGGTGAAGTGCTTTCACTGTCACCAACATGGACATTACGCCACTAATTGTCCACAGAAGAAGAAAAATAAGTAGGCTACTGGATCTGCAGCTGGAGGGGCCCTAGCCTCATAATTTGAGCTGGATTTTTCACTAATATCATGCTTGGTCTCAAGTATGATGGGTTCAGTGTGGTTTCTTGACAGTGGTGTGTATTTCCACATGACCGGAGACAAAGATTTTTTTACTGATCTGGATGAGAAGGATCTCGGAGTGCACATTGAGATGGGTGATGATGGTAGATACAGTGCGACCGGCATCGGGACCATTTCCTTTGAGAGGGAGTTTGGTAAACCCTTCGTATTAAAGGATGTCATGCATGTTCCAGGATTGAAGAATAATCTTATCTCTGTGGCTATGTTGGAAGACAAGGGATATGATATTGTCTTTAGTAAGGGAAAGGCTTTCCTGCGCAGTAAGGCAACTGGTGAAACCCGGAGGATAGGGGTTCGAGTTAAGAACCTTTATCAGTTGCAGGTAGATGGCTGCACAGCAATGGCAGGAAGGGCTGAAGGAGTAGTGAGCCGGGATGAGGGTGAGCTATGGCACAGGATATTGGGCCATCTTCACAATGGTTCTTTGAAAATTTTGCAGCATATTTCTACCGGGCTTCCCAAGCGTACACTTGCGCAGTCAGATCAGTGCAAGAGATGTACTTTGGGAAAATTTGTGAAAGCCACCTTTCATGAGAAGCATATTCATGCCACGACGATCCTTGAGAGAATTCACACAGATGTGTGTGGACCTTTCTCAGTAGCTTCGATAGCAAAGCACAGGTATTATGTGTTCTTTGTTGATGACTTTTCTCAGAAGTGCTAGATCTTCTTCATGCAAAAGAAGAGAAAGACATTCTCTAAGTTTTGTGAGTTTAAGGCACTGGTGGAGAAAGAGTCAGGGAAGCAGGTGAACACTCTTAGGAGCGACAATGGTGGTGAATTCATCTCTGGCGAATTCAAAGACTTTTGCAGCGCAGAAGGAATTTGAAGAGAGCTCATAGCGCCTCATAACCCACAGCAAAATGGGGTCACTGAGCAGAAGAACAGAATGATCGTGGGTGTTGCACAGGTGATGTTGAATGATCAGGGCCTTCCCATACACTTGTGGGCTGAGGCATGAAATACTTCGGTTTATGTGCAAAACCGTTGTCCTCACAGAGTACTTGGCATGAGTACACCCGAGGAGGCGTTTTCTGGTAAGAAGCCTGATATTTCTCATTTGAAGATTTTTGGCTCACCTGTTTACATTCATGTGACGAAGGATGCCAGGAAAAATTTGGAGCTCACTGTAGAGGTTGGAATATTTTTGGGGTACAATGATACACCCCACAACTATTGTGTGTATTTTCCAGACAGTCGGAAGACTGTTGTGCGACGGGATATCAAATTTCATGAGGAGAAAGCCATGAAGTGTTCGCTTGAGAGGGAGCCACACTTGCATGCAGATGAGGAGCTATTAGTTCCTAAGGATGAGCCTTAGGATGTGGATCAACTACAAGAGGAGGTTCATGGAGTGGAAGAAACCACTCATGCAACGCCAACCATCAGAGGGCGAAAGTGCACTACAGAAGCTAAGCGACTGAATCTTGATGCAGAGAAGATTGTAGGAGCACCTACATCACAGTGCACACAGAGACAGTCACCTGACTGATATACTGGATACATGGCTCTGATGAGAAATTGTATCGTGACAGAACCATCTTCTTTCGAGGAAGCTGTGGAGGACTCTACATGGGTAGATGTCATGGTGGAAGAGTATATTTCAATTGTCAGAAATAGTTCATGGGAAATTGTCCCAAGGCCAAAAGGGAAATCAGTGGTAGGTTCGAGATGGATCTAAAAAGTGAAGCAAGAAGCTGATGAGAGCGTCGAGAAGTATAACGGAATATTTTTTTCCCAAGGCTTGTCACAGATTGAGGGGATTGACTATGAGGAAACCTTTGCACCTGTCACAAGGTATTCTTCTATACGGACGATTCTTTCTCTCTCAGCGCAGATGGGATGGCACATTCATCAAATGGATGTGAAGACTGCATTCCTCAATGGATTCATTGAGGAGGAGGTGTACATAGAGCAGCCCAAAGGTTTTGAGATCTTCAGCAGTGAGTCGCATGTGTGCAGGCTCAAAAGAGCGTTGTATGGGTTGAAACAAGCACCTTGTGCTTGGTACACACAGATAGACAATTATTTCACCAGACTTGGATTCTCCAAGAGTGAGGCGGATTCGAACCTATACCAGATTGTGGTGGAGGGTAAGTTGCTGGTCATTGTACTTTATGTAGATTATTTGATTCTGACAGGTGATGAACTGTTGATACACTCATGCAAGGCTGATCTTGCAAAGGAATTTGAGATGAAGGACTTGGGCCTCCTTCATTATTTCCTAGGATTGGAAATTTGGCAGTGCAATGATGGATTGTTTGTGTCTCAAGGCAAGTATGCCTAGGAGATACTGGAGAATTTCAACATGCATGGTTGCAAGCCTATCGACACTCCTCTTCCTAGTGGATGGAGGAAAGAGGATGCTACATCGACAAAGGTAGTGGATGCCATTGTTTACCGACAGTTGGTGGGGTAGCTTATGTATCTAGTCAATACACGACCTGACATATTCTATGCTATTAACCAGCTTTCACAAGCTATGGTTAAGCCTAAAAAGCTCTTTTGGAAGGTGGGGAAGCATGTATTGAGATATCTCATAGGCACATCGGGATATGGATTATGGTACAGACAGTCAGATGAGGTGAAGTTGTGTGGCTTCACAGTTGCAGATTGGGCAGGGAGCCCAACGAACAGAAAGAGCACATCTGGAGGGATTTTCAGTATTGAGTCGAAAGTAGTTTCTTGGTACAGCAGGAAGCAAAGATCCGTGGCACTCAGTTCAGCGAAGGCCGAGTACATGGCAGTGAGTTTGGCTGCATGCGAGGCTATATGGATGAGGAATATCCTGGTCCGGTTTTTTGGTTCACACTTAGATCCTAATGTGATATATTGTGATAATCAGAGTTGCATCAAACTCTCGGTTAATCCATTATTTCATGAGAGATCTAAACACATTGACATCCGGTATCATCATATCATATATTGTGTGCAGCGGAAGATCATGTTACTTTCTTACATTCCTATGGAGGATCAGGATGTTGATATCTTGACAAAGGCGCTCACCAGGAGCAAATTCGAATACCATAGGGGCAGGATCAGGGTGGAAGATAATCCATATCTTGTTGAGAGGGAGTGTTGAGATTGCAACAAGATGATGAGCTTAGTGAAAAGAGTCACCTTCACTAAGTGGGCCCGTAGGCTATTTTTGGTGCAAGTCTATTTTTAGAATATGTCTATTTTTAGACATGTCGATCATATTCTATGGGTTGCAGGATGCAATTTGTGGATGGTTGTTCAAGTTGAAAAAATAGATGGACTTCTATTTTTAGACATACTGGGCGGAATCTATTTTTAGATTGCCATTCTAAAAAAAGATATGTCAAATATTATTAGCTCTTAATAATATTTGGAATATAAACATTATCTTATTCTCTTGGAGCACTTCAGTTAAGTGCACAGATGTGGCACAGGAGCTTACAGAAGGAATTACACTATTCCTGAGGGTTAAGTGGAGCTATTTCATGGAGACTTCAATTATAACTCATGTCATAGAGTTTGGTCAAGTTATTGAGGTAGTTGGTGGAGTTGTGTTCAGTTTAACTTAGCTAAACATAGTTGAGCTAGTTGTATCTAGTCTCACTGATTGATACACTAGTGAGAGTGGTGTGAATTAATTATTAATTAATTACCTAATTATTAACTCATTAATCAACTAAAGAATACATTAGTTAACTACAGTGCACGGACAGTTTCAGTGGAGACCAGTGAAGAGGTAGGTGAAAGAGCAGGTTGACTATCAGTTGTGACTATAGTGTTGCATGATTTTCAACACACAGTGGTTGGAGATGCCAATGAGGATTGCGTGAGCAAGGATGGAAAAATTTGATTTCATTCAGAGCCATTCTTCAGCAGTGATTGTGTAGTAGAGGCAGGCTAGCAGGCGGCAGAGATCGGTGCATGGGATTTGCTAGATCGGACCTGATTAGTGTGTATCAATTGGAGATTGTACTGAGAGCTTGTGAGAAGCTTTGTATGATGATTGTTACATGATATCTATGACATATATTATATATATAGTTGGGGGTTTTTAGCTTTAATATTTCCCATAAATTACTGTGTTCATATGTGTGAATTTTTTATGGTTTTAATGTGTGCATGCAATTGATTTTATTTCCGCAAGTAATGATCAATGGTAGAAGAGATTTTGTATTGTGCATGAAGTCAAATAGTGTGTGATTAGGAGAATCTCGGATGTATAACGCATTATTTATATAATTTCTACATCAAGGACAAAATCAGATATTTGTATTAGGCCAATGAGCTTCTATTTGGTTTTGTGAAGCTTATCCTCTTATTCCTCCTATTTAACTCATGGAGAGTCATTGTAATATTATTGTAGAGTTGAGTAGCAAGTTGGATTTTTGAAGAGCTTAAGAACTTGACTAAGCTATGAGCAATATATGTTATGAGTTTTGATGATCAAACTTGTTTTATGGAGTGGATAGCTTGACTTGCTTGCCTAGACGATGGAGAGGATCTATGTGCAGGATTCCATGGCTTGATAAATGGTATTATGCTTCTTTTCAGTTAAAATTTTATTAGTTTTTCACATATGTATCCATGTTTATTTCTTGTTGTAGGTTAGTAAAGAATAATTTTGAGGTATGCCCATGGAGGCACATCAAATTTAATGATTCATTGCAGCTTCTATGTTTTCATCTCTTTTGGTCATGTCAAAGGATTCTTAACTTCCCTTTGGTCCACTAAGAACTTGTTATTTATTTCCTTAATGATTATTATGACATCCTATCTTGTTTCATTCATGGTATGCCCTTCTTACTCGTATCTATTTAAACCTCATTAATGAAATCTCCTTTGAAGTATTGACTGTCTAGTTTAAATCAGAGAGGTCTTGTTTTGATCTTGCCCTCTGCCTACACTTGCAGACTTATTTCAAAGTTCTCATCAGTTTGAATGCGTTGTTTAGGAGTTTCCTTTCCACATTTTGAGATGTTGGTGTTTCTTACATGTGTTCTCAACCATTGAAGGTGATTTTCCCATAGTTAGAGGGTCTTATACTTCTATGCATCACCTGATTTTTTATTTTTTGCATTTATTAGTTTGAGTTTCATTCATAGTGATTAATGGTTAGCCCTACCACATGAATGCTTTGCTTCAAAAATATTTATGCTTAAAACCTCTTTGTCTTGCACAACTTGATGTTCATTTCAGTTCATAAACCACCTGAAATATCCATTCACTATACTAAATCAGCCCTGCAGTACACCCTACCCATTGTCTTGACATCCTTGGCTTGCTTTTGACCCCATAGCCCAGTTGATATCATTTTCTTGTTCTATTTTGATCCACTTGATCCGTTTTACCTCCAAAAAACTAAAAACAAACAAACAAACACACTTAACAACTAGCCTAAAGTCTAAAAAAACTAAGAAAACAAGCTCACGTCCTTCACTTCATAGAGAGAGCCCTCTCTGAGTCTAGGAAGGCTAGGTCCTAGGGCTCCAAAGATTGGTTTGATGTTACTCCATCATTTGGTCCGCTAATCTGCCAAATTACAGGACACTAACAGATTATAATATTGTTGAACACACTATCGATATGTATCTTGATGTCAAACCGATGCGTCAACGACTTTGTCCTGTTCATCCAAAGAAAGTCGCTGCCATCAAAGAAGAAGTCGAAAATTTTTTGTGTGCTTGTTTCATTCACCCTGTTCTGCTAACTGAGTGGGTTTCCAACATCATTCCTGTCATGAAAATACAAGGAACCATTAGAGTGTGTGTCGATTATCAAGACGTCAACATTGCTTTTCCAAAAGACAACTATCATACTTCCTTTATCGACCAGATTATTGACGATTGTGTTGGATGTGAAATATTTTCGTTCATGGATGGATTTTCCGACTACAATCAAATCAATATCCGCCTAGAGGATCAACATAAGATAACATTTGTCTGTCCCTGGGGCACATTCTCTTATAGAAAACTACTGTTTGGTTTAACGAACACTGGGTAAACTTTTTAGAGATCAATGGATTATGCTTTCAATCACATCAAGCACATTGTTCAACCTTATCCAGATGTTTTACCCACGCATTCATGAATTTTTACTGAACACCCAATGAATTTGAGAGCCATCTTCTTATGCTTTTGACACTACAAAATACGTCGCAATCCACATAAATGTGTGTTTTGCGTTGGTTCTAGTCATTTGCTTGGATTCATAGTCTCAAAAGAAGGAATTCGAATCGAACCATTGAAGGTCCAGGCCATTCTTGATTTTCCTGCACCATCAAATTTACTTCAGATACAAAAACTTCAAGGAAAGGCTAACTTCCTAAGAAGGCTCAGTCCAAACTACGCCAAAATGGCTAAAGGATTTACTCAACTCTTGAAAAAAGGGGCTCCCTTCCATTGGGACCAAGTTGTGAAAGCTTATTTTGATGCTATGAAGGATACTCTTGTCCGAACATCATTAATGTATCCCCCTAACTATCAGAATCATTATTTCCTATATATCATCACGGCTGAAACGACTGTTGCTATGGTTATGGTCCAAGTAGAAAATGGAATTGAACATCCAATCTATTATTTGAGTTGTAATCTCAATGATATGGAATTTAAGTATCCATACATAGAAAAGCTTGCCTTGGCAGTTGTTCAAGCTATCCAACGATTTCGCCACTATATCCTGCTCCGAAAGACCACTGTCATTTCAGATTGCAACCTCATGACTTATATATTATCAAGTCAATTTCTGGGGGGAAAATATTCAAAATGGATTGTCATTTTGTAGAAATTGGATTTGAATTCATCAAATCCAAGTCAAAGAAGTCTTTAGTTTTGGTTGAGCTTCTCTGTGACCTACCCTCTGATAGTACCGATACTATGTTGGAACCATCAATTCCTGACGAGTCTATGTTTCTGGTTGGATCATCTGATCCTTGGTATGGAGATTTCATCATTTATCTCCAAACTCAAACTTCTCAACCTGATACCTCTCGCTCTGAACAACGACATATTCGATACCAAGCCAAAGATTATCTAATCGTCGGCGATACACTTTATCATTGTGGTGTCGATACTATTTTAAGGAGGTACCTTAATCATGAGGAGGTCGAAAAGGTTTTAAATGATTTTCATGTTGGAGCTTGTGGTGGACATTTATCTGGATACACTACCGCGCAGAGGATACTTCCCCTCGGTTACTTTTGGCCTACAATATTTCGCGACTGAATCCTCGCGGTCAGAAGTTGTCATGTGTGCCAGAATTTTTATCGTAAAATCCGCAAACCGCCAACACTAATGCATACAGTTGTCTCTGTGGGACCATTTTCAAAATGGGGTATTGACTTCATGACCTGTAACCCTCGTTCATCCGGGGGGGCATGGTTATATTATTGTCGCAGTAGACTACTTTACCAAATGGGCCGAAGCGATGCCTACATTCAACAACACAGGACACATAGCTACATTTTTTTCTCTTTAATCATTTTATTACATGGTTTGGGGTCCCACAGCCTATAGTTATAGATCATGGGAAGCATTTTCGCAACCACATGATGGTTGAATTGACTGACAAGTTAGGATTGTCACATGATAATTATACTCATTATCCACAATCAAATGGACAAGTTGAGGTTATCAACAAAATTATTAAACGTATGCTTCAACGAATGATAGGAGTTCGTAAAAGAAACTGGAATTTGATCCTGTACTCGGCCTTGTGGGTGTACTGAACCTCGGTGAGAAGCGCAACCGGATTCACTCCCTTTCAATTGGTGTATGGTCTGGAAGCTATCTTGCCTATCCAATGTGAAATACCATCATTAAAACTCACAATCGACTTGTTACCTGACACCTCATAAGAAGAAGCGTGTCTTTTTAACCTCATCCATCTTGATGAAATGTGTCATGAAGCCCAATTAGCTAACGAAGTGCATAAGAGGCATATAAAGGTGCAATATGACAAAAATGTCCAGCCTCACATTTTTTCAGAGGGCGACTTGGTCCTTCTTTATGATCAAGAATCTGATGTAATAGGTACAGGAAAATTTGAGCCATTATGGCATGGCCCCTATATTTTCAAAAGAGTTCCTATTAAGGGTGCCTATGAGTTAGTTGATTACGATGGAATTCCATTGGAACAACCCAGAAATGGGTTGTATCTGAAATGTTACTATGCTTAATCATGAGCATAGTGATTTTTTGTATTATATTGTATATATATGTTGTTGATTTGCATTCACTATCTTAGTTTGTTTTGGGAGTTTTCTTGACGTTAGTAATGCACTTTACATTCCATCGCATATGTCTGAATCTTTGGAACCTTTTGTTGGATATGCTAATAGTGCTAGTCGTAGTACACAAAATCTATTCTCTGCACGGTGGGCCATTTTCGCTTCGAACAACGAGTTAGTGAGTTTTCAATGGATTTGTATCGGTAGATCAACAAACAATATCGATAAGTATAGCACGTTGATCGAACTTCTCTCTGATTCCATTTCATTTGGTATTAACCGCATAATCATAAGGTTATACACACAACTTGTGGTATTACAACTTACTAGTGTTTATACTGTTAGAAATCCAACATTGTATCGTATGTTCCTGAGAGTTAGACTTTTGTAAAGACACTTTGATTTTATTCAATATCAACACATTTCCAGAAATTTGAACACATTAACTGATTCTTTGGCTAATCAAGTTTTAGACAGACATTTGCAACACATGTAAAGAAAACATTCACATCATTGAATAGGATTTCACAATAAACATAGGAAAACAGTGAAATAAAATAGATAGATAGTTATAGGTTTTTACAAAAATATTTCCCAAGACGCATTGGTCATCTGACCTGAAAATGTATGCAACATGTCAAAATTAAACTAGTCGTGCACATGGTAACATGTTGTAGATCTAGCTATCCTACGTAGTAACCGCATCTAGCGGTTAGAAACACCTATAATGTGATGCTACAGTCGGATTGGTAACTCTTCGATCCAGCAATCTAGAATTCCAAAGATCAACCCCTCTATGTGCTGCCAAAGCTCAGATAGAGTCTCAGCCATGTCTAGATCCTGAAGGACTACTCTCCTGACAGCCCTCTCTGCTAGCTCATCTGCTACATGCTTTGGTTCCTCCACCAGTTGAACTCGACCAACATTTTCATTACATAAAACATTTAGTTTAGCCTTGGGAAACATAAAAAATACAAAAACATTGTATAAACCTTAGGAAAATAAAAAACATGGTCAAAACATTCTTACCTATTTCACCCCATTGAGCGCCTTCTGGTAAAGATAAATCTAGATCTCCTTGGAAATCATCGCTTGTGTATGCATACTCATCGATGGCGACAACCTGTCACCTGAACCAGGTGAATAATGCATTCGATAACATAATGGTAGATTGGCCTGCATACCTACCCATTAGTTCCACCCATCTTTGCATCCTTGTATCTCTAGGATTAGACACACCCAGTGTCACATGCTGTGGTTGCATCAGTGGAATCGGATCGAAGGGAAATGAGATAAGGATCGAACCATAACTGAAATTTTTCTTCCTTCCTCCCTTTGCCTTGTTCAGTTGTTATTTTATCTAAGAAAGTACAACGACCAGTTGAATACTGTTGGCTCCATGCAATCTAGCACGTACTGCATATACAATCTATTCACTACATGTAATGTAACAGTGCCATAATTTTTTATGATTGTGAAAAGAATGGTTATCAAAGGAAAATATCTAACATCCCAGATGTTTATATTCCCATCTTTTCTTGGCTCTACCCCTGGATAACAATGTTGAAAAACATAATCTTTCACATCCTCTCCTCGACAAACCTGTGAGAAAATATACATCCTCCACTATTATAGGAACCACTTGGTTCTTAATGTGAAAATCCTCAATATCTGGATCCCATGCTCGAACTACGAACTCCAAAAGTTCTATTTTTTGCCTCATCCCTGAAAAATAGAAGTACTTTAACAAGCAACAATCTCTTAGGGCTCTTACTGTACCTGGATCATTTAGGGAAATCATGTTCTATTCTTCATGATTTCTTTCCCTCCATGTAATCGTCATTATATTCTGATAAAAACCTGAAATACAACCATAAGAACCATTAGACTCCATTCATTGCAAAAAATTGGACAAATTTTGGGCATAGTGCAAAAATAAAAAATGAAGAATGTGCCCAAAACAGTCCTAGACAAGAGACAGTGCGTTGTATATGTAGCTAGCCTTCATTTTAGATGCTATGAAATGCACCTTTCGATGTTCAAGGGTGCGTTGCCCTTTTTGGAAGAAAAATTTACCCTAAGGGGCTCAAAACCCTAAAAATTCACAGTGAAAGTAAATGAAATTATTTCTGAAATAAAGAGAAGGTTCATGGCACTAAACTGGATCAAATAGTGATGAAAACCTTCCACATAATCGATCGCAATCAACTACTGAAGTTCGGGGGAAAAACAGGTTCAAAGCTCCAAAATGCAAATGGCAACTAGTGAATGGTAAAAATGAATAGTAAAACTCATTTTATTTAGTCATTTAATTGTTTGCAATGAATATTTATTGCTATGACTATGGTTTTATTATATTTTTTATCATGAAACATGTATTTTTAATCCATTTGATGTTGTTCTAAATAGTTTTTACAACTGATGAACATATTAGTCGTGCAGATTTATTTCAAGAATGATTTGACCACAAAGCATAGTTTTTATCCTTATTTTTCGATCTTTGTCAAAAATGAAAAAGGATTTGAAGTGCAATTTTATCTCTTTTTCGAGCTTCGATAAAAGCGAAAAAGGAATCCCTGGAGTCTTCTTTCAGCTCTTTTCAGACTCTAATAATGTGAAAATGTTGTCGAGCACTTGTCTTTTTGAGCTCGTAAAAGTAAATGAATTGATATCTACTCAGTATAAGTTTAACCCTTTTCCAAACTGAGATAGATTAGTTACGAAAAAGGAATACCTTGGTAAAACATGACTAAAGAGGTTCTCTTAGATATTATTTTACACTTTTTCGGATCTGAGTGACAACTTTACAAAAACTTACTTATGAATTTTTATTTTTGTCCTCTTTTTCAAACTCTCCAAATATGAAAAAGGACAGGGCTGTCACTGTCATTAAGCTTGTTAAAACATAAAATAGCGACGGGCTTGTCGATCATGGCAAGAATCGAGTTTCATTCATCGCTAGACTCATTAAATTATTAAATAGCAATATCTTTTTCACCCGAAGGGTTGAATTATAGATCAAGCAAATGTTATCCTCCTCAAGCTTGTAAAAAAATAAAGAGGTATTGGTCAAAAAATGACCGGGGAAAATTTGGGAAAGTGAACAGAACTTTTTACGGTAGCAGGTCACTCTTGAACATGACACTTCACTTCATCACCATGACTATTTGGGTTGGATAATCTTCTTGACGGTTCATTCATACCTATGGTTCACCATACCTTCACTTCGGTTTTGGGTCAATGCTGCCAACTCATCTTAGTGTTGCCAATATGTTCAAGAGAAGTCATCCAGTGAATACTCATCCTTCTGCAATACTCATAAACCTTCATTCCCATGATAGTCATCCCTAAACATTGCTATATCAATTCATACCTTTGTCTCTGAAATCAGCAACTCTAGTTTTTCAATAAAGTGACTTCCTGTCGACAAAAAATCATTATCCAAGAAGTTCACATAGAAACATCATATTCTAGTACCATGAGACTTGTTACAACATCGACAAGATCCTCGCTTCTAGAATTTTCACCGAAAGATTTTTTTTGGTGTTCGAAATCAAATAATTTATTCATGCCTTACGAAATGTACTACAGTACCTTGAGGGCCATTGACATCAGTGGTGCTTCTCTCGCATTTTTTAACAACTCACATCATTGGCTGGTAATCAAACGATGTCTTTCCATGTTCGACTACAAATTATATATTTGCATGGATAGACTTGTACCCAAATGATTGAGTGAAGGAGATAAGAAGACCTCGGATCTAGTTTTAGCCATCTGAACTGCGATTTCAGGATTTTTGTACACATCATATGTTCGGTGACCTTACATACAGATCGTCATCCGAACATGGGCCTATATCTGTAGGCATGTCTATATTGGGCAACATTCCAATGTAGATGACTTTCTGAACTATGTAAATGTTATTAGATAGTTTATGTGTTGAGCATGAGAATGCCTTCCCTCAGCAATTAATGATCAAGAGGATATATCATGATGTAATCTATTGTAAGATTGATGCAGGTCGCCACTCTGCTTCATCTCCAACCCATCATAGTGGAAATAATCTCAATCAAAATATGTTATTATTATTCTAACTTCATGCTTTAGGAGGAAATTTGTTATAGGTCAATTTGGGCATCATTCCCAATGACCTGGTTAACTAGAAATCATCCCTATGACCAATGAACAGGTTCTATAATCCTCTATCATTTCAATTGCCACATGCTCTAAGACAAAGAACAAGAAAAAATCATCTATGACTTCCATCTATAAGCTTTCCAAGATTTGAAGTTTATAAGATATCATGTGTGAGCTCACCAATGCTGCCCCTCAAGGGACTAAGTGCATTGCATATGCAAGTAACCCCACTCAAAGGTGCTCTGCAAAGCACTTCCTGACACTCAAGGGTACATTGTTCTGGAATCTCCACTTGGCCAATGTCTTCTAGAATAGTGCATATGTGTCAAACTTCGAATCCATGTGTCCATTTGATACCTCTGAGACTGGGAACATGTCTTGCCTATTATTAGAAAGTAATTTATTGTAAAAATACCTTCAGCTCCTCTGTAAATCGATCACAGATCCTAGTGCTTGGTAGGGAAGAATTTTAGTAGAGAAATTGAGGTGGAATTTCAATTGAGGAGTTGATTTGTGTAACATGTTGCTGGAGAGATGTGCATTGTGATGAGGCTGGGATGCTGCTGGAGATGGTGACATCAAATCAATCACTGGGTTGTAACCTCCCCTTCTATCCATTAATAAATATTACTGCTTACTTTCCCACATATGTATCCGTATAATATTTTTTCTTTCATATTATGAATTCTTATCTGATGTATAGGATTCATGTTTCATTGATTTAACTGAATAACTTGAATAGACATCTGTATATTTCTATCTCTTTGTTGTTTAGTGTTCATTCTTGCAGCAAATATTTTGGCGATCTAGCTCAGATTTGAAGCTACAGCAAGAGCGACAGAAGGAGAATTGGAAGTTCTTGGAATCCAAGTAAGCTACTTGATATGTTCCGTGTGTCTATTTACTATTAGGAAAAGTAGTTTCAAAGTCTTTAACCTGTTGTTCTAGATGAGCACCACATCTAGGGAAGAATGTGTTTTCCATAATCCATAATTCTGCATAACAAACTAGTTCATATGGAGACTTCCCAGTAGATCTCTTGGTAGTGACTTGAACTTACCAAGGGGAAAACTTCAACTTCATATCTGAATCCTTCTTATTCTCAGTGATTTTTTTCTTCAAGATTCTGACCAATGTCTTTTGGAAGACTTTTCCAATCCATTCCCTTGGGGATGATACACTGTGGAATGTCATAAAATTACATTATATTTTTTAGAGAAATAATGAAATGAGCAGAGTTGAATACCTGATCATTATCAGTCACAATTTTGATTGGACATCCGAATCTACTGAAAAAAATTTCCTCCAGAAACTTCATCACCACTTGGTCATTCACCTTCTTAGTGGGTATCGCTTCAACCCATTTTGTAAAATAATCAGTGGCAGTCATAATCCACTTGATGGTGGATTAATCTCTCCAATAAAGTCCAATCCCCATTGCCTAAAAGTTTCTTCGATAAATACTGGGATGAGAGATAATGGAGCAAGTTTTTTCTTTTTAGCAAACAACTGATAGTTTTGACAACTTTTGACTATTCTATAAACATCTGCAAACACGCCTGGCCAATAGAAGCCCAACTTAAGAATTTTATGAGCAATGGCCTTCTAGCTATAATGTCCTCCCATGGAATTTCATGATATATTTTTGTGACTTAAATAGATACTCCTTCGGTCAAAAATAACAACAAAATACCAACAAGGTCTTTCTAGTATAGCTTCGCTTCTACGATAACATATGGCTGAGACTTTAGCTTGAGAGCTCTGTATTTTGTTCTATTCAATGAAGTTGTTCTGGAAAAGAAACACAGGTAATGCACAATATCCTTATACCAATCAGAGCACGAAAATTTGTATTGAATACTTGTTTTAAACTTTCTTTGACCCTTTTCATTTACAACTCAACCAACTGGTGCCAACAGATTAATTCCCAAGGCTTGAAAATTTGTCTCTGTCAACAACTTTGCTAACCCTTGTCCCTTGACCAGCTTGGTGGGTTTGACGTCCAAATCATACTCTTGGATTTTTTCTATCCACTTCCCCCTTTTTCCTTCAACAACACTTTGGACCAACACATCTTTCACAACAGAATTAGGAACATAAGAAGTTATTTGGGACTGCAACACATAAGTCCTAAAGGATTTTAGTGCTTTGACCCAAGCATATAATTTTTTCTCCAAAATATTTTATTTGAGCTCAGATTGTCTGAGAAATTTGCTGAAAAATGCAACTGGTTTCTCCTTATTGTATTCATTTTTCTGCAACAACACAACAACAATAGTAGTGGGGGATGCAAATGAGAATACCTAAAAGGCTTTTTGATAGTCTGGGCTAATCAAAACTGGGGCTTCCTGCATTGCTTCCTTTATTCTAACAAATGCATATCTTGCTTCCTTATCCCATTTCACTTCTACATTTTTCTTCAACATATCTATTATACTTGTCATGATCTCAGCATAATTGGACACAAACCTATTCAAAAATTTTATTTTTCCCAGGAATCTTTGGATATCCTTCTTGCTTCTGGGTAAAGGAATATTCTGAATGGATTCCACCCTTGTTGGGTCAATCTTTACTCCTTGTTTAGAAACTATGTGACCCAATAATTTACCTTCTTCTAAGGCAAATAAAGATTTCTTGGGATTTAATGATAGACCAAAATTTCTACACTTTTGAAATTTTTTTTGCAAATGCTCCAAGTGTTCATCATATGACCCTGAGAAAACAGTTACATATCCCAGATGTATAACTACAAACCTATCACCAATGAAGGCTATGTCCATGGCCCTCTGAAATTTTTCACCTATGTTCATAACGCCAAATGGCATCCTTGCATACATGAGGGTACCACAGGGCGTAGTGAAAGCAGTCTTCTTATGATCTTCTTTTTATCCTACAACCTGATTATACCCAGAAAATACATCAACCATAGACAATCTGTTAGCTCCTGTCAACTTCTACAAGACATAATCCATTTTCAGCAAAGGATAATTATCTTTTAGAGATGCTCGGTTCAAGTTTCTGAAGTCTACACACAGTCTTATCTCTCCATTCTTCTTTCTTACAACGACTAGATTAGAAACCCAGTTAGCATATCTGAGAGGGACTATAATTTTTTCCTGCAATAGTTTCTTCACTTCTTTTTCGATTGGAACTCACAAAAATGGATTGATCTATCTGAGCTTATTTCTGTGTGGTTTGAGTCCTTCCTTGAATGGAATATTATGCTGAATAATTCTTTTGTCATATGTGTTCAGGTCTTCATATGACCAGGCAAACACATCCATATATTTCTTAAAAATATCAATGTATCTTTCTTTGTAGTTTTTTGGAAAACCTTTGAACAATTTCACTATTTTGGGTTCCTGTTGAGTCCCCATATTAAAATATTTTGTCTCTTCTTCTTGATGTGTTTTCTTTGAATCAACAGAAAAATAATTAGAATTGAATAATCTTTAAAGGGGAACCAACCCTTTGGGGAGCACATTGTCTTTCAATTGGATAATCTTATGTTAACCTATTGGTTGCTTAAGGTTTCTTATTTATGCTTTATACTCTGTTTTTTCTTCCTCGCGGTCTATCTCAACGTCTTCAAAGTTTCCAATCATGGTCAAGAACTAACTTATCTGTTCATCATCGTCAAACACCTGCCAATGTTTCACATTATCAGGGATAGAAGGTATGTTCCTAATTTCAATCTCATACCTTAACCTTGGATTTATTGGAGGTTTGAAGGTGTTGGTTGCAGCTGCTAAAGAATCATCCAATATATTCTCCTCCCTCAGAATATACTGAAGATTGAATTCTTCAAAATAGTTTTCTACCAAATCCCACACTTCATTTCTATATGATCTCAATCTCAGATGCTTGGTTTGAGAATGATTTTTAATCTACCTTATTATCAATTTAGAGTCACCAAAAATTGAAATACATTGAACTCCGATATATTTAGCAATTTGAAGGTTTGAGATTAAGGCCTCATACTCAACCACCTTGTTTGTTGAATCAAATTCTAGTTTAAAAGAGAAAGGAATGAGGCTACCTTCTGGTTATATTAGCAAGAATCTGGCACTTCCTCCCTCCTTGGAATAGGCACCATCAAAGTAGCACTTCGAAATATTCCTTGATTGCAACTCATTATTTACAACTGATGAAGAGAGATACTTCCCTGTGTCTTTAGCAAATTTTGGATCTTCATGCATAATTAAACAAGAAAGGTCTTTTGTTTCTTGACTATAAATGGGGGAGTTTCCTCCATCTTTCTTGGAGGTAGTCTTCACAAAACTTGTTTCCCTGTACAACCTCCTTTCTTCCCCATTAAAAATCAGAATGATAACAAACATGAAATCTAATTTTAGTACACCTCCCATCTTTTCTCCCCAAGATCTTGAAAGGAGCATTCCAAACCTAGCTAGGATGTCAGTAACCACTACAACCATGACTATACTCTTTGTCGGGATTTGTGCCAACGAAACTGCTAAATATTTAATTAACCCAACACATTTCACCCTTTTGGAATCAAATGAACACAGATCCTATAAGGTTTGGTAATCTACAAGTTAAGTTCCTTCATAACAGAAAATGGCATGAGATTATGGGATGCTCCTAAGTCCAGCATGTAGTTATGTAGAGTATAATCATGAAGCAACAAAGAAATATAGAAGGGTGGAACAGAGGGATCTATTTCTTCTACATGAGGACAGAGGTTACCACTCGCTTTTCTTCTTGTATGTTCACTATGTCACTTATGTCTTCCACCTGTGTGATATTAATAAATTCTGAAATTTCTTTCTTGTAAGATGTTATTTTGGCTAATTCTATAAGAGGCACCTGAATTTTGACCTTCTCCAACTCTTTTGTCAAATTGAAAGCATGATTTTTCTTAAAGTTCTTTTTAGGTTCTTCTTCACTCTTTCTAGAATTTGTTGCTTGTTCGGGTACAACAACAACTCTCTCCAAGATATTAGTGTAAACTGTTTTGTTTTGGGAAGATTCACCTTGTTGCACATTTGTTCTATTAAGTGAATTTACAGGTTGTTTCTTATTACTAACATGTTTCGTAGGGACCTTTTGTAGTGGAATCGCCATTGGAGGAGGAATGGAACCTTGTTTTTCACCTTCATTATCCTGCACTCTAGATCTCTTTCTAGAACTCAAATAATACCTTTTATTTAACTCAGTTTGCATGAAATATGTGAATTTTCTATAGTATTCATCCATTTCATCTTTATCAAAAGAAACTTCAGCTTCATCATATTCTCCCTTGCAATCTTCCTCTTTGTCCTCTTCTATTGCATACATAGCAAATACCTTATTCTTAGCCTTCCTTTGGTCATCTTCTGCTAGCTCTCCAACCGTTTCTTCTATATACAATGGAGCTTGAACCTGGTCTTGATATCTTCTTTCCCTCTGCAATATTTGCATGGGGTGTCTTCTGAATTGAGGGTTAAACCCCCATCAGTTTTGTTGTACTTGTCTTTGGGATTTTTTATTTCCTAATTCCATATTAGATAGCGTATTTGTCAGATTTTTTATCACCTTTGTCATATCTTCAATTCTTAGATCTTGTGATGATTCTTCTTTTGCCTTCCCATTCTCTTGGACTGGTTGTTTCCCTTTCGCCTTTCTAGCTACAGTTATATTAGCTTCAATCTCTAAAGCATCTGTCTGTATCTTCTCAAGAGTAGGGGCTCTTCTCTATCTCAATGTAAAGCTAAAATCTTCTTCAAAATCCCCATTAAAAACTAACTTTTCTCCCAATTTCCAAAAATGACTCTATAGGTAAACTATTGTACAATTTGTTGAATCTTTTTACAAACTCGTAAATTTTTTCATTAGGATTTCTTTTAATTGCATCAAACTCTGTCAATGAGTAACCATGATCTCTCTTCTCTCCCTATCTCTAAGTGAATTTTGTTTCTAACTCTTCCCAGTCATTTATGGAATAATTTGGTAAACCTTTGAACCATTTCCTAGCCTCTCCACTTAGAGACTGCACAAATAGTCTCATCAAAACATCAAGATGTTCTACATTTAAATTCTAAGCAAAAGTGCAAAATAAGGGTAAATGTTGTTCTGTAGTTACTTAATATTCTCCGGTGAAACGAGGAAGTAATTTGAGGTATTCTTGAGGCATGGAATTCATTAGTTGTGGAAGATTTAGTGGTGCATATCTATCCATTAAGAAATTTGGTGCTGCCATATTAACAATTTGGTTAACTTCTCCTTGGGTGGTTGAGGTTGATCAACCTGCTGTGAAAGTGAATGAAGGTAGAGGAAAAATTGATATGGGGGTATATTGATGGAAAATAGTAGAGGGACCAACAAATAGATTTGGTTGAGCTTGAGTGGAGGTAAAAGAAAAAGACTCGAAAGAATGTTCTTCTACCTAAGGTTCTTGAAAATAAATGGGTTTGGAAGGGTTATCTTCTAAGAAGGGGAGTTCCTTGGAAATATATTCAAACAAAGGGTTATGAGAATTTCTTCCAGGAGCAGGAAATGCAAGATCAGGTATTGAAGGATTTTCAAGTTTCCAAGCCTTTTTAGAAACCAATCTTTCTGGATCTGGCAAATCAACGACTATCTGTTGTGAGGAATTTGACCTCATGTGAGACCTTTTGAAAGCCAGAATTTTGAGAATAAAAAACAAATTTGAATATTTCCTCCTCACTGAACAACCAGAGGAAATAATTTGAAAAACTTAGGGAAAATAAACTTTGTTTCTTTTTCCCCGGCAACAGAGCCATAAAATGTTGTATCTCAAGAAACAATCCCTTGGTTGTGGTAAGGAATAAATGCTTAAGACATTTTGTAAGTGTATGTCACAATTATAATATCAAATGGCCTCTGCTTAACACCTTTGGAATATAATTATTTAATACACTCAATAATCTGATATAATGAAAGCCTTCACAATGCCATAAACTGTTGACATATGAAGGAAATGAAAAGAAGAACTGTAAAGGAAACTTGAAGTTATATGCTGAGAAAAATAATCTATCAGAGGAGATTCATGGAGAGAGAGGAAACTAGAAATAATATGCTGCAAACACACAATCTATTACTTTAAAGTTTCATCGGGATTTTGAGAAGAAAGAAGAGATGAGGTAAAGGAGTGCAAATTAAGGTTGTTTAACTCTTACTCACAGAGTAATTAAGAGATCGATTGCTAAATTACTTCACTTCATTCAAAGAGGAATAACCACATAGAAAAACTGGAAATACATATCAACATCAACAACTGTAGGAAACTTGATCTTCTTTCATTTATTTCTCAGAAAATTCAATACCAAATTAACAATCCTCCAGAGGTCTAAACCTCGGAACCCCTTTTCTTTATTTCTATATACTTAACTACATCACAGTGGTTTGTAACTCTTGAAATTCTTGAAACTATTCGACTACCTAAACTGTTAATATTACTTATGCAATCATACTTGAGAAAAAAAATTAAAACTTGAAATATTGTTCATTTTGCTGAATATGATGTTGCTGAAGTGTCCTACCAAACTGCTGAGGTGTCCTTTCTGGTTATGATGCAGTGGTTGCACAACTCTGTAATGACGCCTTAGTGCCCAACTTGAGCCAGTTGTCATGCTCCCAATAGGGCCGCTATACGCTCTTCTTCCTGACTCTGCCTATGCCCCTGTGCTTCAAACGTTTTCAATCATATCACCTGCTACCCGACTCTATCTCCTCTCCTTTGATCTGCGTCGAGTCACTTGCTTGAGTTTTTCTGCAGTGTTCTGCCTATTTCTTGATAAAATGGTGCATAATCGTATAAGCCCAGACTTGAAATCCTTTAGATTTCTTCATGGAATGTAATATTACTACTTAGCCTAAGCTAAGAGGAATATTTAATTTTGTTTTACTTTATGTTGCATGAATAAATGAATAAAGGAGGACATGTAAAACTCCTAAAAATATTGAATAAATCAATGCCCATGTGAGCAAAGATAAATCAGGACCATGTAAATAATCACTTGCGGGTGTGAAAGGGGTTTGAGCTGTGAGACTGGGTCAACCTTGACCAAATCTACAACGCTTTCTAGGTTCAATGTATCACCTAAAGGGACAACACAGTTCTAGAAGGAGGCCCCTCATGTGAAAAGAGCTAACTCATCAGGGTGGTTTAGGGTTTGCAAAGGCTTTCATCTTATAAAAGGAAAGGGAGGGTAGCAAGAGAAGGTTGTTTATTGATTATACTTCTGAGTATCTTGTCTGCTTAGACAAATATTATTCTTTGTTGTTTAGAAGAGAATTCTTCTGCTTAGCACTTGGAGATCCTATGCAGGGATTTCACCTCTTCCTTTGAGGATTCTTGGAGGAGTGTTTACTGATTTGATCCACTATCAGGATTGAGGCCAAGCTCTACTTCCAATTTCAGTTCTGATGCAATGAGGGTTTTTCTTCTTTTGCAAGCTGCAGCAAGTGGGATTATAGATCTGTAGAAATATAGCTTGTTTTGGGAGCCTCTTCTCATGGAGTGTGTCTCTTAACCTCCTGGAAGGGTGCCTCTCCTGTTTTCACTTCAGATCTATAACTTGGCAGTGGGCCATCTATGTCATTTGAGCTAAATCATTGTTTCTATTGAGGAACTGTGTTATTTTGATATGAAGTTCTTTATGGTGTTTTGATCACAGTTTTGATGAGAGATCTCTGGTGCTAGGCTTTGCCTTCCAAATTGGTGATCCATGGATTAGCTTGTTGATCCATGTTCTATTTAGATATGATCTATTGTAATAAAATTTTATATTAAAAAATTACTGCAACATTTTACAGATCTACAACTTAAAACTCAAATCTACTCTTATTTATGCATGATTTGGTCAAAACCCCAAGGGGATCTTATAAAGAAAACTATCTAGTTTCCAGATCTGAAATATATTTGATGCTTTTTCCAAAAATTCTTCCTAGATCTAAGTTGTAATATTCAGCTGCTGCAGCTCCTTAAAATAACATTGTTGAGCCATTTCTAGATTTATATATGTGTTGCAGCTTTCTTTTCTAAGGATTTCTTGCTCTATTGCCTCATGTATTCTACTGTATATTGAAAGAGATTCATTATAATTATGATTTTCTACTGTACATTAATAAGTTAACCATATTTGATGCCCTCCTACTCATATTTTCCAAGACTGCGTTATTTCTGAAGCAGTTTTTTGTGCATAGTTGCAACCCCTCTTGTAGGGTGTTTTTTAGCTAGACTAGGTTGTGGGAGATCTGTTTACCACACCTAGTTTGATTTTTTTTTGCTCCCCTTATGGATATAGAATCCAGATCTTATGATCTAAGGGATCCAAGGGTTTTAAACTCATTTCTGTACATCAATATCCCAGAAGTGCTTTATTTCAGCAGGCTTGTTGTGTTATTCCAGATCTGGGATATTACAGTGGTATCAGAGCTCCTTTCTTGGCACAACCTGTGCTTGCCTCAGAGCACCAACCATGTTGCATTCAGAATAATATGATCCTCTTACTGAGAGGGAGAAGAGGTATCAGAATAGAAGTCACAAAAAGTTTGATTACACTACTGATGATCCTGACAAGGGTCAAGACAAGGGTAAAGCCACTGAAGCTGTAAATGATAAAGAAGTAGAAGAGTTTGCAAGAAATATTTTTGTGGCCATGCAAGATCTTTCCAGAGAGATCAAAGAGATGAGGGTGGATAGAATGAGGGAATCTCCTAGGAGATTTAATCTGGGAGAAAGCTCTGACATGTCCCATCAAGGGACTAGTCAACCAGTGGATCTGCCACAAGCTACACAATGCTCCACTATGGCTACTTGCTTGTCTGTGGAGAATGAGGGACCACAAGAGAAATATTCCCTTGAATATTACTTTGTGGAGTATGACTCTCAAAGTCATAGATTCAAGGACCACTTGAGTTTCCAAGATTTTTGTCACCTCAAGGATAGAAGAAGACCAAGGCAGCAGTATAGAGATGGTGGGTTCTTTCATCATCAGGATAGACACAACTCTACGGGCAGATTCTTTTTTCCCAAGTTTGATGGGTCATCCTCTAGTTCTGCCAATGCATGGGTAGAAAATCTGGATATTTACTTCCAATTGAACAAAGTCTCTGAGACTGAAGCCATCAAGATTGCGGTGCTGCACTTTGAAGGTGAAGCACACAATTGGTGGTTCCATGGGTTTTCTACATTGGGACACATTGATGTGACTACCTATTCTGAGTTTACTAGAATACTGGTGGAGAGGTTTGACAGGAAGGATCCTGAAGCACCTTTCATAAGCCTTGCAAAGCTGAAGCAGTCAGGAGATGCAGAGACATATATCTCTGAGTTTCTAAGATTATCAGTCATGGTCCCTGATCTATCTGTAGCAAGGAGAGTCTACATATTCATCGATGGCCTGGAGGAACCTTTACATGGATTGGTTAAATATACCAAGCCAATCAATTTTCATGATGCCATTGAGAGGGATAGATATCTCCAATATGCCTTGCCAAAAGCAAAGGCAACTTTCCAAAGCAAGGACCCTCACTTTTCTAAAGGGAAGGAAGGGAAAGCTGCTCCTCCCAAGGAGAGCTCTTTGAAGAAACCTCTTTATATTGATCTCAGGAGGGAATTGAGGAAGAAGAGATTGTGCTTCACTTTCCAAGAGTCATGGGAAGTGGGACATAGATGTGCTACAGGAAAGGAACACTACATAGAAGTCTTCTCAGATTTTGAGGAGGAAGACTAAGATGATGGACCCAGGAGGGGTCATAGCATTGATGATGATGATGAGGAAGATCAAACACCATCTATAGATGGGAAGGGAGCCTTTCCTCCAACAAGTGGGACTCTTGTCTCTTTGAGAGGAGTGCTTAAGTACTTGACCCTAAAAGTACAAGGTTTAGTCATGAATCAAAGAGTATCTGTCCTGATTGACAGTAGGGAAACCCACAACTTTATTGATGCTCATCTTGTGCAAAAGAGAGGAATCCCCACTGATACTTTTGAGGGATTTTCTGTTTTGGTCCCAGGAGATAGGACCATGCAATGCATGCAATATGTTCCAACACTCTTTTTCACTATGGGATCCTACACTTTGGTGGATCACTTCTTTGTAGTTGACATACCAGACACCAACATCATCTTGGGTGTCCAATGGTTGATTACCTTGGGGAAGGTTACGACTAATTGGAAAGCTTTACAAATGGAGTGGATGGACTTAAAGTGTGGGAAACCAAAAATTATTCAAGGCGTGCATACTTATCCTTCACCTAGTACTTCCACACAAACAACAGAGATGGATTTGCATAGTGGGAGCAGGGATCTCACCGTTCCTTCTCTCTTGTTCATGAGGATGTTGCAAGGGACATTCTTATCTCATGGCAAGCAACCTAGAATGCCATCAGATTTAGATCTTGCGAGGAAGGTTCCACAGAGTGATGCTCCAAATATATATCCAGGAAGGGTTGGGGCAATGAGAGACCAAGTTATAGCGTTGGGAGGCTTGGGACAGCCCAAAAATGAGGAGGATCTTCTTCCTGCATCACTATTATCCTCTCACTTTTCTGAATATGAGCTATGGGAGAATCAACCTTCCAACAAACAAATTTGGCATGTGTAATTTCAAAAAGGCAATCAGCAACATGACAAGAAATTCCATGGATGTATCAGTAGCGATGTCATTGTTGAGCAGTGTGGATCTTTATTGGAAATCTCAACTGCTTGTAGAGTATTCCAAAGATCTCCACATAGGTATGATACTAGATGGCATACAGAAAGAAGAGGGCTACTTAGTCCAAGGGGGAGTCATCTATTATCATGGTAAGGTCTACTTGGCTAGAGTTTCCAAGCTCAAGCAGAAGATCCTACAAGGAGCATATGAAGAGTTCTTCCTCAGCCATATGTATTCAATGAATATCTATACCCTGATCATGAAGAGTTTTTATTGGGAAGGCATGAGAGAGGACCGACATCAGCACTTTCAAGAGTGTAATAGCTATGGAGGATTGGGGCAGCCAATGGACTCTTTGCAAGAGTCATCTCAGCCATCTCTTCCCTTGCTTGAGAGGAGGGGAATGCTCATGCACAACTCCATGTGTGTGAAGGACTATTATGGTAAGGGATTTGATCATGCCAAGCAAGTTGTATTTTCTGATCTATTACATTCCTTTGCCATGTTTTTGCAGGATAAGACTCCTAAAGGGAGTGAGGGATCATGTGGATCTCATAGCTTGTTGGGGGCCAATAGAAATTATGAACTTGACCAGTCCCTTGTTGTGCAAAGGGATATTCCCTTTCATGATGGGTGCTTCCCAAAGGCACCAAATTTATGTAACACCTTCAGCCATGTTAAGGTGACTCATGTAGAAAAAGTGTGGTGGGAATGCCACTTGCCACACCAGGATCTAATGAAGACAAGACGTGCACTGCGTTGGCATCACATGTGGGATTTTGACCCACCTCCTCAAGTGTAGATTTTAGTTTTCATATATGTAGTCTTGATTCTATACTTGGATGATATAGTTGTATTGTTTATGGGGTTCTATGGAGAGAGGATGGGCAGTGTATATGTACCACATGGTTTGAACTTCTACCTATACTTCATGATACATGTTTTAGATGTAGCATTGCTTCGAACATGTTTATTTCTGTTGAGTTTTTCACTCCTGAAGGGATGGACTATGCACATATTATGTTGGCCTTGGAGGAACAATACATGATGTATTGGTTTTTTGAGCACTTGGCTTATGATGAGGACTTGATCCTTGATGATGCCATCAATGGAGGAGGATAAGGACTACATCTCTTACCCTATCAGTCGCTTGAGGAAAAGAAACATTTAGGAGGGGAGGACTGTAATATTCCTACTTAGCCTAAGCTAAGAGGAATATTAAATTTTGTTTTACTTTCTGTTGCATGAATAAATGAATAAAGGAGGACATGTAAAACTCCTAAAAATATTGAATAAATCAATGCCCATGTGAACAAAGATAAATCAGGGCCATGTAAATAATCATTTGCAGGTGTGAAAGGGGTTTGAGCTGTGAGACTGGGTCAACCTTGACCAAATCTACAGCGTTGTCTAGGTTCAATGTATCTCCTAAAGGGACAACACGGTTCTAGAAGGAGGCCCCTCATGTGAAAAGAGCTAACTCATCAAGGTGGTTTAGGGTTTGCAAAGGCTTTCATCTTATAAAAGGAAAGGGAGGGTAGCAAGAGAAGGTTGTTGATTGATTATACTTTTGATTATCTTGTCTGCTTAGACAGATATTATTCTCTGCTATTTAGTAGAGAATTGTGCTACTTAGCACTTGGAGATCCTATCAGGGATTTCACCTCTTCCTTTGAGGATTCTTGGAGGAGTGTTTGCTGGTTTTATCCATTATCAAGCTTGAGGCCAAGCTCTACTTCCAATTGCAGCGCTGATCCAGTGAGGGTTTTGCAGCTTTTGCAAGCTGCAGCAAGTGGGATTCTATATCTACAGAGATCTAGCTTGTTTTGGGAGCCTCTTCTCATGGAGTGTGTCTTTTAACCTCCTGGAAGAGTGCCACTCCTATTTTCACTTCAGATCTGTAACTTGGCATTTGGGCCATCTATGTCATTTGAGCTACAACACTGTTTCTATTGAGGAACTGCGTTATTTTGATATGAAGTTCTTTATGGTGTTTTGATCACAGTTTTGATGAGTGATCTCTGGTGCTAGGCTTTGCCTTCCACTTTGGTGATCCATGGATTAGCTTGCTAATCCATGTTCTATTTAGATCTCATCTATTGTAATGAAATTTTATATTAAAAAATTACTACATCATTTTATAGATCTGGAACTTAAAACTCAGATCTACTCTTATTTATGCATGATTTGGTCAAAACCCCAAGGGGATTTTGTAAAGAAAACTATCTAGTTTCCAGATATGAAATAGATCTGATGTTTTTTCCACAGATCTATCCTAGATCTGAGTTTTAATATTCAGCTGTTGCAACTACTTAAAATAACGTTGTTGAGCCATTTCTGCATTTATATATTTGTTGCAGCTTTCTTTTATAAGGATTTCTTGCTCTATTGCCTCATGTATTCTACTCTATATTGAAATAGCTTCATTATAATTCTGATTTGTTGCTGTAAATTCATAAGTTAACCATATTTTATGCCCTCCTAATCATATTGTCCAAGACTGCGTTATTTCTGAAGCAGTTTGTTGTGCATAGTTGCAGCCCCACTTGTAGGGTGTTTTTCAGCTAGACTAGGTTGTGGGAGATCTGTTTACCACACCTAATTTGATTTTTTTTTTCTCCCCTTGTGGATCTAGACTCCAAATCTGCTGATCTAATGGATCCAAGGGTTGGAAACTCATTTATGTACATCAATCTCCCAGGATTGCGTTATGTCAGCAGGTTTGCTGTGCTATTCCAGATCTAGGATATTACATGGAACCACATCACGTTCGTACCAACATCACACTTCGCATTTCGTCATCTTTAACTTTTCCTTAGCATTTATATTTTAAAATTTTCAATGCGCGTTATCTGATCGGGTCCCACCTGGCATCGCACGTCGCACTTTGGAAACTTTATCACTTACCTCCTGTGGTGATCCTTTAAAACTTGAAATTCACGATTTGCGATCGGGCCCCACTGCATTGCACATCGCACTTCGGCGATTATAACACTTACCCTTAGCCCTTAACTTTTAAAACTTGCGTTGTATGGTATGTGGGCTAGGGCCACGTCATTTTCCACGTCATCTGCCACGTCGCACTTCATATTTCATAGACTTAACTTTTCCTTAACACTTACCTTTTAAAACCTATGAAGTGCGCTATGCGATCGAGTCCCACTTGGCATCAAATGTGGCACTTCAACGACTTTATCACTTACATCCTACACCTATCCTTTTAAACTTGTGATTTTTGTTTTGCAATTTAATATTCGTCGTCTATTTCCCTTTGTGCCTCCTCCAAAACTCTTAAATGTTTAATGGAAATGTGCCCTTTCTCTGCCTTTGGGAAATTAGTTTGCTTGCTCCACAGTGTAACCCTCTTGAGCTTATCCGGTGTTCTGCCATGCTCATCCCTCCTGAGCTTGTGAATGAGCCTGACTCGACCCTGTTCGGAGTGCAATGTTCTGAACGTGCCCATCGGTCCAACTCTTGAACTGTTCTGCACATGAATGAGCCCAACTCGACCCACCTTCACATATCGTCATGTAATGTTAATGTACTTATATATAAATCAAAATTATTCTATGACATACAAACTTTTATATTTTCTATCATATATGATTTTTTGGTGTTTTGAAAAATATTTCAAAGGTAAATGCAAATGAGCCACAACAGTGACTATGATTTTAGTTTATCCTCCTCCTTACAAGTGGGTTATGGTTATAAGACTACCATTCATTTAATCATCATTAGAAAATGTGGAAGTTCCTATTTTTCCGTTCTCCCATAAATCAAATAAATAATGCTAATGTTGGAGATCAAACTTATAAATGTTTCTTCCTTTCTTAAAACTATTGTCTATTTTTATTTATTTCTCCATAATCTCATTCTAATAATACTATCGTTATAGTGTATTTTCATACTATCATAAAATAAATTTCTCCCAATTTTGACTTCATTTTATGTGTACCTTTGTGAATTATATTAGTATCCCCTCATGTTAATTACACATAATTTCTATTTATCTTACCTAAATAACTAGTGTCTTCTTTACTTCTTCTTGTTACATATGACAACTAAGCATATTATGTGATTTTATATTAGTTCATATATATTGGCCTTGTCTTAATGTCCATAATCATACTTTCATTACCTTTTCATGTACTTAGAGCAAGGTCTACCAATAATCACCACAATTCCATCTTAGTCATTTGCTCATATGTAACTCACAAATCACCTTTTTATAACTAAGTTTTCATTTCATTAACTCTCTCTTATCACGTTTGTCTAATAGTAAAATATAATATCTACCCTTACATTAAATTTTTAATTACAAATATGGCTTTACTAAACAAATTGTAAACTAAAAAAACATTTCAAATCATCACCACCAAATTATTAATGATTTCCATATTAATATACCACTTATATATATATAATCATAAAAATTTCTACATGTGTACTTTATTACTTCATTTACTATACTATCACAATTATTTTTCCTTTAACTTCCATTTATTCTTTACTATATTTTAACTAAAATACTCCCATATAATAATCTCTTATATCCCCTCAATATCAACCTACACATGTTCTTACCCAACATAGTTCATGGGAAATGGTTATTACGAATTCAAAATTTTATAACAAAAAACCAGATATATCTTGTGTTAGAACCCCATGTGGTATCATGACATTTATCACTAGATATACTATACATTTTTTTAAATACTCCTTCTACATATAAGGTTATTTCTTTAAATATTAATAAGGTTGAATTTCCTTTTATCATGGTGCAAATTTGAGAATTTTTAATATCAAAACAGTGAACTTGCCACAACAAACAAATAAACTTATAATCAGAAATATTCAAAAGAAAATAAAATTTAGAACACTGTTACAAAAAAATAACATATAGTTGAGCCACTGTATTAAATATCCAATGAGAAGCTGAGTACAAAATATAGTGGAATGCATGCACTTGGGCTTGTTAAATCAAGAACGCAAAACATAGCTAAGAATGAAGAAAACTCCATGTTCATATGGATCACTGGCTGTAGGTTCTACCCAAAAATTTATTGTCGTTTCTATTGGAGGAAAATTGATATTTGAGGCCTCAAATATGCTCCAAAAGTTCTGAAAATTTAGTCAAAGGCCCCTCACACCCGAACCAATAAAACCTATAAATATTTTGAGATAATTTTGGCTGACCTGAAATGCTCATATAGTGTGAAAATCCTTGCTAAACGGGAAATTCGACCTAATATAAGAATGAGCATTTCATACCTAAATATCACCCAGAAAATTTTGAAATCTTAACTACAAACTCCTCTCAAAAAACCCAAAAAAAAATTGGGTTGAATCCACGAGTCATAGAAACTCCAAAATCCACATGTAGTCATTCATAGTCTACCAATGAGCTACATAAATCAAACTGCTACAATAATTCACAAATTCCCTAAAGGGAAACTCCTCTAATCCCTACAAAATTCCTTCCTCAAACTTCCTCATAAAATCAACTCCAATACCCGACAAGACACTAATGCTCAACCCGTACAAAATACATGGAAATCCTAGCCACAATAGTCGATCCTCCAATGAGAAAATCAAACCGCCTTTGTGCCCAACAAGTGGAAAACTACATGAATACCTACAATAAATATTCATGGAAATCTTGAATTCGACTCGCCAAATTACCTCGCTAGGGATACACTCAATTTTCTTCGAAATGAGGGTGGAATTCCGCTTGGAAATTCCTTGTGCTCAAAAAAACTCATTGACTTGGCTAAGAAGCTCAAGTGAACTCTCTAATTCTGAAATGAAATGCTAAAATAAAATGATAAAAATGAGGTTATATCCTTTCTTTTATTATTTCTTTCCCTTACTCATACCATGGTTCAATTCTTCTCACACTATGCTTTGATACCATGGTTTGATTCTTCCCATGGTTCAATTTCCCTTTTTAGTAACCTCCACAAATTATGTTCACATTAATTTTTCTTCTTTTCTTAAGTCCCAACCATTTCCTTTTTTCAAAAATTTATTTAATATCTATACAACTTATTTCTCCTAATTTTATTTATCTAAAAATATTTATTATTTTCCAAAATTGAAAAATTTATAATTTCCCCTAGAAAAATGATTAATTGGGGACATTACACTCCTCCCCACCAAAAAATGGTTGTCCTCAAGTAATGTCTAAACAAGTTCCATCTCTTATTGTTGATCACCATTGTAACCACCAATAATACAGGGCTCCCAAATGTACCACTGAGTCATACCCAATCTCAACACTATCCCGACATGAAGTAATCCCTCGATAAAATCATCCCAATCCATCCTAATCAATGTGAAGCACACCTTTCTCCACTCTTTTTCCAACAACATAAAATTACCCGAACCCTCTAAATACCATTAATAAGCATAACCTCATGATAATGTAGGACCCTTTCCAACTCCCCATGAAGTTTCCCTACTAGGTATTCCACCTCATTCACTCCAAGAGTAAACTCCTAAAGACACCACACAATCCCTATGGGGATGTAGTATCTCACGCATGAATTTTTCCTATTATCATCCTGTTTACAACCTTCCATACTGGTGAACTCCCCACTCTAATAGAAAACAACTAAAACCAAATGAAATATCTAAATGATCTCCCCTGGTAGGAACTAGATCACCCATAAGGGTAGTTGAACCGTGAAATCCTATGATGCCCGAATCCCATGTCACTCTCAGAAGGGTGCCACCATGCTAACACTACACCATTCTCATTGTGAAATACTTCCCATTGTGCACAGACTATATTTGGAACCTAATGGCGAAATATTTGTGAAGGCCAAGCTCATCCTTCCCTAGCATATCCGTGTTATCAAACTCTAGCCATCTACTTCCAATCTCAGTCCAGATTAGTAGAAACGAAAAACAACTTTTCTATGTGATGAGGGCCTTAGTGATCTCCCATAAGTGAAACCAAGAGTTATTTGATTCACTCTCTGCCCTTAGCCCACTCACCACAAAATAGAGTGACCAATCATCGAATTGAATCCTTGGATCCCATAGCCATATCGATTGTGGAAAATTCCTCACAATTGTTTGAACCAACTCATACCATGTCTTAGGTCCCTACATTCAATAAATATATGTATTCCATACATCCTCAATTAGTCAAGTGTGTGCAATATTTCCCTATGTCTACTAGAACACACTATGAGATATGTTATCATGTCTCCTATTGGTGCTTCCCAAATCTTCCTGGAGCCAAAAAATCCACCTGTAGAATGGTTCCACCAACCACTATATGTTCTTATGATACATAGTTGAATTTTTCACCCAAAAGGTGTCATGCATCCCCCTAAATCTAGGCTCAAGGGTGGAGCACGTGCTACCCTTGCAGTAGATCATACCATCCCAAACCCTGCACCTGCCCGCACACACCCTAACGATATGCCATGGATGAAAAACCTCTCTCCTAATGCAATGTGTCCTATCCAACTATATCACATGAACCTCTTGGGTCTTTTTTATCATGATGAGAGCATGAAGAGACAATAACCATGTCCCCTCTGTCACTGTGTAATGTTGGAGAGTGATAAATGAAAGCTCGCAGTTAGCCTTATGATCAACTTTCTCTCCAAATCTGGGTGTTCCAAACTTAATGGTGTGTCTCACATACCTATTGGAATATCTCTCCAGTGGAAACACTCCAACAACTTGTTGTGCAACATCATGCTATGTTATACATAAATACACATCCATGCACACTACATAACACTGAACTTGAAGGCACAACTTCGGCACCACTCAATATGAACATTCACTATTGTACCACCATGTACCATATGGAATCCCATATGTTTCGATGCATCTGCCACTCCACTAGAAAAATCGATGTAGTGCAAGTCACTCCTCCCACTACATGGTTCAAATACACACACCACCATGCATATACATGCCCACCTACAAACCACTTCTTGACGCTGCATGTGTCTAGACACCACTGGATCCCATGATATAAAATTGAGATAATACACATTGGCCCACAACCTACTACTATTTCCACCTCCATTATCACATTTCCATACCCTTTAATGTCTGGGCCTCATCTCAAAAATCTCCCTAAGAGACATGAGAGGTGAATCCCCTTATGTAATAGTGGTGATTCTATGACTATGTTGCTCCTCCATGACCACTATGCTCCACAGAACTTGGGATAACCCTCAACCCTATACAATGAAATATCTAGTGACCTTCCAATGCCACCTCCTCTAAAAAAAATCTGCCAGAGTATGTTGATTATCTAGTGACTCAAAGCATAACCAACATGCTTAAAAAATTTGTTTATTTTACCTACTCCCCTATCAACCAAACCCATTACTAATGCTGACAGAAATCTAAAAGTGTGTGGATGCTCAGTCACTTGATCCTTCACACCGCCAATGTCCTCACCAGACACATCCATCAAGGAGTTGGGAATCCCACCCAAATCCCAACAATCGTCATCATGCATATCAAGGATATCATAGGAAACCCCTCCTGGATCTCAATGAAAATCTAGGCATCGAATATCCCCAATGTTTGAAAGATTCTACTAATCTTTACTTCTGACTACAACCGTCTCCATAAATCTAGCCTAGTCCTATGGGTAGCAACTCAAAATATCATGCCATCGAACCACAAGGGAAAGGTATAATAGATGTGTACCTAGATGCACAAAAAATACAAACTTTGAACGTTGCACCCCACAAAACTCTTGTTATCTGATCTCACAATCTTGGTCAAAACATGAGATATGTCTAGGTAGCTCTGACTCCCTCTCTCTAATGTGCAGAGGTAATCTAATAGTGAAATCCTATGAGCCTTAAATTTGACATAAATTAAGGCCCATATAAACTTTCTTAGGATCATTAAGGCTATATTAAATCTCTCCTACACTTAATAATCCTTTTTTAGTTTTAATATGCTCTCAGGAAGGCTTAGAGATAATTTCATATTATGTGCCTAATATTATTCATTTTGGAGAATATTGAGATAATATGGAGTAAATTTTGAATGAAATAATATAGGGAATTTTTCCCTACTATAGGATTGATCAATATTAGATAATAAATTTTCAACAGGTTATGAAATTATTGCACAAATTTTTGAGTTCCAGTGTTTGAGAAAATATAGGAATGTGTTCCTTGTCATTTAATACAAATTCCTAGTGTTGGGAACTAGATCCAATTTTTGAGGGATTTTGGAGGAGAGAGCTTCCTCCTTTCAAGGAGAATTCTTCCTCATCACTTTTTATAAATAAAAATATTAATTAGCCTCTTGAGGCATGTATTTCATACACTTCCTCTAGATAAAACTTGTTATTTAGCATCTCCACTTTCATTTCTATCAGGGATGTACTAATATCGATTCAAATAATGAAGTTTGGTTCCATTTTTAGATTCTAAAACTTGGTTTCTTTCATACAACTTTGATTTTCCTTGGACTTCGCCATCCCATGACCTTCCAAACCCTCTTGTATAATTTCTTTATTTCATTTGAATGTCTTTTTCACTTGCATCTCTTATTTATAGATTTACTATTCATGCCTCTTTTGCTATAGGTTACATTAGTTAAATGACTGAAATGAGTGGGTTTGCAGGTTATTTATAGATTCTCAAGAATGATTCATCCTTAGAAAAATTTTGAAAATTAATATTCATCATTCAGCTACTTGAATTGGTTTACTAGTTCACAAATCTAGAATTTCTGGAAATCCCTTATAGAAAAATAGTGGTTATTTTTTGCTATTTTTAGAACATGTTAATGAGCTTCATTTTAGTTTATTCCACTTGAATTGGGTCATATATTAATTCAAGTTAATAACAAAATTTACCCAATATCATTTTCGCTTGATTAGGTTAGGAATTTGGTAGGTTAACTAGCTCACTAGTTCTTGAATTTCGAGTTTTTAGAATAGTATTCTTTTGCTATTTTTTTACACATGTTAACATAGGTATTTTGGAGTGATTCCACTTGTAATGGATTCCTAGGACATACTAATTAATAAATAAAAAAATTTCCATCCCATTTTTCATTCGATATACTTGGGAATTCGAAAATTTATCTCCTCCTGTAGCAAAACATGGCCTCTTGTAGGGCCTCCTATAGCACCCTATGTAGCACTCCTATAGAACCTGTAAACTTGACCAGATTTTCTCCAAAATCTTGTTTTTTGTTCCTTAGGCCTGAATAATGGCCTCTAGGCTTTGTACCATGACTAAGTAAGACCAAAAGGCCTCTTAATAATTTCAAATTCTCTATTGCAAGTGACCTCTCCAGTTATGGTTAGTGGACATATTCATGACTTGAAGAGCATAATGATGATTTTCATGATTACTTCATGAAGTGCCTTATGAAGTTCGTTGGAAAAATATATTTTGAATGTAGTTATTAAATAATGATTTCATGATTTGGTTTTATTTCATACATTTTAAGGTAGGGTTTCCATTTCCAACACTTTTATTTCTATTGCATATACTAGGTTTCCTTTTAGTGCAACAATTACATTTGGAAAATAGAATAGCATTTACATTCATGCAAGTAGGTTACGTTGATCAGCGGTTTTCATTGATTTCAATTCAAGCAGGACCAGGGGCTAACCCAATATTGCATGGGAATTTTGACCTACCAAATTAATATATTCTAGGTCAATAATTCATTTGATGGTTTCCACTTGTCGAGATGTTTCCGTTGATACATGGCACGCCATGTAATTCTTCACGGTTTGAGAGATATTCATGTTTGAAGTTTGTACCCCCAGTTAGTGGGTTAAAACCCCATGGGGTTGGGGCTTGGGTCATTGAAAATTAATAATTAATATTTTTTAATCTCCTAAAATCCCTCCCACTTTCAATTGTTGAAGCCCCTCTCAACTTAAGAATTTATATAAATTTTGATCTTGATTTCCTCCTTAGGCAAGGGATTCGGCCATCTGAAACAGGTCATCGTGGAATTTTTGCTCTAAATTTTTTTATACGAAGGTTCAGAAGCTGAAATTTTTAAGAGGCGAAGCTGAAATCCTAAGGAAGCTGCTGTAAAACTTTTAGATCAAGGTGCGCAATATTTTTAGAGATATGATCTATGGAAGTCAGGGTTTTTGCAGGCTCCTGAAATTCATCTCAAAGAAGTGACCTTGGTAAATTCGTCATAAATCTCTCTCTAAGTATCAGATTGAAATTCTATAAAAAGTGGCAGATGTTGCATAGTCTGTACTTTTCACTCTATCAATTTGAGAGCCAAATGAAGAAACAGTGACACGTGGCATTCCATACAAGTGCGCTCTTTTGAAACAGTCCATAATTAGGGCATTGTGAGAGATTGGATATAAATCTCTCTTGAAGAATCCAAATTGGGTCAGACCTATGGCATTGGAAAGACGACTTAGAGGAATACTACAAGACCAAAAATCAGATATTGAGGATCTAAAATAACATAGATACACCAGATTCAATATCGAGCTCCTAGAAGGCAAGAAAAAGCTAGATCATGTGTTGTCAAGGGTTGCAAAGGACTAGACTTTCTATGGAAGCAAAGCAAAGAAAGGTGCAGTAGAGGGTAGCATGACAAGAGAAGCAACCAAGGTGCATAACAACATCAAAAAGTTCATCATATGAAGTCTTCAAGTGGGCAGCACTACATACAATCATTGTAAAGGTATCATTGTACTAAGTCATTGTAAATACATTATTGTAAAAATTGTACTAGTGTCTATCTGCCAAGGGTTGAAGAGGTAGTGTTGGGAGGTCTAGGATCATCATTAGGTGGTTGTGTCATAGTTGGGGTTATGCTCTAGTGTATCTTATTCTTCCACATCATTCTATATCATTATAAAGTGGACCATTTTCCTTGGTACGGGAGTCCATTCTTCTTTTATTCTTCTATAGGGTGGTAGGGTGGTGCTAGGGTGAGTTGTAGCTCATTGGGTGTTGGGGCATCCATTCAATTAACTACTGAAGAATCTCGGGCATTGGAGCGTCCATCCAGTGGGAGCTGGAGAATAATTCTTTTCTAGATTCTAGGAAGTTGGAGCTTTATTTTCAATTGGAGTTGAATATTAAAGAATTATTAGAAAAGCATTAGGTGGTTTTTGTCCCGGAGTGGGTTTCCACCTTAAAAACTGTGTGCATTTGTGTTCCTCTTGTTTTTTGTTATCATTGTACAAACACCGATAATAATTGAAGATTAACAAATGCTCTAATTGAAAGGAATATTGATTCAACCCCCCCCCCCCCCTCTCAGTATTTCCAACAATTGGTTTCAGAGCTTGGTTCCTTCAATAACAGTTTAATAGCTAGAAGGAGGTCATGGAGCATACCAAGAATGGTGTACCTCTATTCAATGAAAATAATTATGCACTCTGGAAAGGAAGAATGGAGGTCTATCTCTTGGTGCAAGGTTACGAAGTATGGGACACTGTTCAAAATGGATTTACATCAACCACAGATGAACAAGGTAAGAAGAATTTGGTAAATGATGCAAAAGCAAAGAATATTATTATCAGTGGACTTATTGAATCTGCTTATCATAAGGTGTTGGGTTGTAAAACTTCCAAAAATGTATGGGACAAGCTTGAGAATATATATGCAGGTGACTCAAATGTCAAAGAAGCAAAGCTTCAAATCTATAGAGAAAAATTTGAGCAACTCAGAATGAAAGAAGATTGCAACATTGCTACATACTTCGAATACGTTGATGAAATAACCAATAATATGGAAGGATTGGGAGAGCTAGTTGACAAGAAGACTATTATATGGAATATTCTTACAACGTTACCAGGGAGATTCAACCCAAAGGTATTGGTCTTAGAATACAGTGCAATTCTGGACAAACTCAGCAAAGAGGAATTACACGGAGTTCTCATAGCATATGAAATGAGACTTTATGAAGAAGAGAGTACTTCGCATCTAGAAACTGCGTTCGTTGCATCTAATAAAACCAATAAGTATTAACAACCTTTAATTGAAAAGGCATGCACCTGTAAGTGTGAAGAAAAGGGAGATGATGAAGAAGGTCTTTCAAATGAAGAATATGCTTACTTCACGAGAAAACTAAAAATTGGTAAGGGAAAATTCAAAGGTAAACTTTCATTGATATGTTTCAGTTGTAATGAGGTTGGTAATTTTGCAGTAAAATGTCCAAACAGAAGTGATGGAAACTCAAAAGGAAAGAAAGGCTTTAAGAAATTCAACAAGCAAGGATCCAAAAAGAACTTTCTCTCTAAAGAAGATAGCTCATCATCCGATGAAGAAAGTGACAGCAAAGAAGAAGCCAATGAGAGAGTATTGTTTATGGCCAAGCACAATAAACAAGAGGTATCAAATAACGAAGAAGAAGGATGGACCATAGAATAATTTTATGAGGAAGCAATCAAGCTTATAAAATATGTCAAGGCGGAGAAGATTTGTGCCAATACTCTTGAAGAACAAGTTCAAGGTCCCAAAATTGAAGTTGAAGAACACAAATGCATTGAAGAGTCACTTCAAAAGAAGTTGGAAGAAAGCAACCAAGAAAGAGAAGAATTAGAAGTCGAAGTTGTCTCACTACGTGAGGAAGTGAAGAAAGGAAAAACTATCCAAAACTATGCCAACAGCTCAAGGGCATTCGAAGAACTCATCAACAATCAACAATCTTACAACAACAAAACTGGCATCGGTTACAAAGAAGACGAAGCAGGACCTTCTACAAAAAAATACAATGAACCTATGAGATCTGACATGCATGTAGACTTCACTGGACAAGACCAGCCTTGGAAGACAATTCCTCGACAAAAATTTACATCCAGGTAGCAACATATTTTTTATGGCTACTGTTATTCATGTAGAAAATTTGGTCATAAAGTTGTAGAATGTCGCACGTACCCTAGGAACGAATACAATTCCAGGAGATATGTCAAATATGAACCTCCCAGGGCTCAGCGAAACATCAATAGATTTGAACATTTAAGAAATAATATTGAATGTTACAAATGTCGAAACTTTGGACACGTAGCCAAAGACTGCAGAATTGGAAATCCTCCAGAAGAATCTTCGAAGCCATGGAACGAACGAACATGGAAGAAGAAGAAGAATGATAATTGTGCTCTCGCTTTCAAGGCTCAAAAGAACAAAGATGTGTGGTATGTTGAAAGTGGTTGTTCAACGCATATGACTGGAGATAGAAATAAATTTGTATCTCTGAAAGAGAAGAAGGATAGAACTATGTCCTTTGGAAATGATGGATCTTCAAATGTTATAGGATCAGGTACTGTCACTCTCGGAAGCAAAGATGCTCTAGCCAAGAATGTTCTATTGGTTGAAAACATGAATCACAATCTGCTCAGTGTTGGAAAAATGTGCGATCAAGGACACACAATACTATTCAACTCCACAAAATGTGAAATCAGGAAAGGGGTGTTTGGTGAAATTGTGGCTACAGCAAGTCGAGCTCCAAACGACATATATGTTCTGGATGAAGAAACTAAATCATGTCTAACAATTAAAGAGGATGATACAATAATTGGTAGCAATGATGATCAACTAAGTAAGAAGTTTGCTACAAATGTGCAAAGTTATTTCGAGATGTCTTTACTTGGTGAGCTAACATACTTCTTAGGGCTACAAATATCTCAGCAAGAGAAAGGAATATTTATATGTCAAGCCAAGTACATCAAGGAAATGCTCAAGAAATTTAAAATGGAATATTGCAAACCCATCCTTACTCCAATGGTAACAGGTTTCAAATTGAGCATAGACGACTCATCTAAGGATGTGGATCAAAGGTTGTACAGATCTACGATTAGTAGTCTTCTATATGTAACAACCTCCCAACCAGATGTTATGCAAGCAGTTGGACAAGTAGAAAGATTCCAAGTAGCACCAATAGAATCACATATTAAATATTCACCAGCATTGGAAAATCTTCGCCAGAACCTTGGGATTCTCCCAAGTCCTCATTAGATTTTCCTTTTTCAGAATATAAAGGGGGGAGTGGAAGTAGATTACAAGTCTGCAGGACAGTTGTGTGTCAGGGGGAGTGGAAGTGTGTACAGGTCCGCAGGATGGTTGTGTTTCAGGTGGAGTTACCCTTTGCCATTGATGTCAAAGGGGGCGAGAATTTTGTAGGAAGAGGTGTCATGATCGCAAGGGGAGTACTTGTGTTGCCATCAATGCCAAAGGGGGATATTGTTGATCATCGGTTGTCATTGATGTCAACCCAAGCAGCACCAAGGGCTAACCCAATATTGCATGGGAATTTTGACCTACCAAATTAATATATTCTGGGTCAATAATGCTTTCTATGGTTTCTACTTGTTGAGATGTTTCCGTTGATATATGGCACGCCATGTAATTCTTCACCGTTTGAGAGATATTCATGTTTGAAGTTTGTACCCCCAGTTAGTGGGATAAAACCCCATGGGGTTGGGGCTTGGGTCATTGAAAAGTCATATTTAATATTTTTTAAGCTCCTAAAATTCCTCCCACGTTCACTTGTTGAAGCCCCTCTCAACTTAAGCATTTATATAAATTGGGATCTTCATTTCCTCCTTAGGCAAGGGATTCGGCAATCTGAAATAGGTCATCATAGAATTTTCGCTCTAATTTTTTTTCTACGAAGGTTTAGAAGCTGAAATTTCTATGAGGCGAAGCTAAGATCCTCAGGAATCTGCTGTAACAATTTCAGATCAAGGTGCACAATATTTTTGGAGATATGATCTGTGGAAGTCAGGGTTTTTGCAGGCTCCTGAAATTCATCTCAAAGAAGTGACCTTGGTAAATTTTCCATAACTCTCTCTCTGAGTATCGGATTGGAATTCCATAAAACTTGGCAGATAGTGCACAGTCTGTACTTTTTTCTCTATCAATTTTAAAGCCAAATGAAGAAACAGTGACACGTGGCATGCCATACAAGTGCGCTCTGCTGAAACAGTCCATAATTAGGGAATGGTGAGAGATTGGGTATAACTCTCTCTTGAAGAATCCAAATTGGGCCAGACTTCTGGCATTGGAAAGAAGACTCAGAGTACTACTACAAGACCGAAAATCAGATGTTGAGGATCTAAAATAACAGAGATACATTAGATTCAATATCGAGCTCCTAGAAGGCAAGAAAAAGCTAGATCATGTGTTGTCAAGGGTTGCAAAGGACCAGAATTTCTACGGCAGAAAAGAAAAGCAAGGTGCAGAAGAGGGTAGCATGACAAGAGCAACAACCAAGGTGAATAACAGCAACAATAATTTCATCATATGAAGTCTTCAAGTGGGCAGCACTGCATACAATCATTGTAAAGGTATCATTGTACTAAGTCATTGTAAATACATTATTGTAAAAATTGTACTAGTGTCTATCTGCCAAGGGTTGAAGAGGCAGTGTTGGGAGGTCTAGGATCATCATTAGGTGGTTGTGTCAAATTTGGGGTTATGGTCTATTATATATTCATCTTCTACATCATTTTATATCATTTTAAAGTGGACCATTTTCCCTGGTACGAGAGCCCATTCTTATTTTATTCTTCTACAGGGTGGTAGGGTGGTGCTAGGGTGAGTTGTAGCTCATTGGGTGTTGGATCATCCATTCAGTTGACTACTGAAGAATCTTGGGCATTGGAGCGTCCATCCAGTGGGAGCTATAGAATAATTCTTTTCTAGATTCTAGGAAGTTGGAGCTTTATTTTCAATTGGATTTGAATATTAAAGAATTATTAGAAAAGCATTAGGTGGTTTTTGTCCCGGAGTGGGTTTCCACTTTAAAAGCTGTGTGCATTTGTGTTCCTCTTGTTTTTTGCTATCATTGTACAAACAATGATAATAATTGAAGATTAACTAATTCTCTAATTGAAAGGAATATTGATTCACCCCCTCCCCTCAGTATTTCCAATAACCCTTACATTTATTAAAGGTAGATTAAAATTTCTATTCCTACAAATATATAATCATTTCCATTTATCCAATTATTTTACGCTTGATTCCATGATATTCACTTCATTGCATTAGATCAACGAAAGGACACATTTCATGTTGCACATATAGTTTCGACACCTCTTAAGTTTGTATGAGCCCCAGGTTGATAATTTAAGTTGGTAGCCTTGGGATTTGTAGCATTCTTGTTTGAATACCGAGGCTCATCACTTTTTGGCCCCATTTTCATGGAGGTGTCAAAGTATGCATTGTTTTATTCCCTATTTGATCAATTTCTTTTACATTATGCAAAAAAAAAAATATTGCATTAGGAATATTTCATTTCAAAAACAAAAATATTCAAAACAAACTCAAAAAAGAAAAAGAAAATACTTCTTCAATACCACAACCCCTCACTTGATCTCGTGGTGCATTAAGAACCACATTACCATCCACATTTTGAGGAAAACGAAGAGGAGGTGAAAAATAAGGTAGGAGAAATGGATGCATATTATGACAATGAGGAAGATCCTCTTGGATTTCCCATTGAAGATACTGATAGCAATGTTCATATGAAGAAAAAACCTTCATCTTCCCTTTACAAATTCCATAGAATGAGGTGAGAGGATCCTAAAATATTTCTCTTTGAATTTGAAATCCTTTGTAGATATTATGGTTACTTATTACACACTAAAAAATTGTGATTATTTCAGAAAAAAATGAAGGATAGAGCTCTTAAATGGTTCATGAGTTTTGGGAATAATTCAATAAGATCATGGAATGATATGCAAAATATATTTCTAGAAAAATATCAATATCATGATCTTAAAGAATAAATATTTATAATGAATAAAAAATAAGATGAGAGCCTCGAGGATCTAATAGAGATATTTACATATAATGTCAAGAGGGAAAAATTACATCATTTAGGATTTGACACACTAAAAACCCTATTTCTTAGAGAAATTAGAGATGAGTGGATTGATCTCCTTTATCTCATGAGTAGAAGTGATGTATACCAATTATCATTTGAAAACACATATCAAGAGGAAGGGAAAGAGTAAGTAAATCAACATCAATATTTGTAAGTCAAGCTAAACTTGGAAATTTGTTTAATGACTACAAAAAATATTAGAAATGGAAGGGAAAAATTAGAAATGTTAATAATGGAATATGAGAAAAAATAATATAATTATATTTTGTTTTTCCATGTAGAATTACATGTTATTAAATATTTCCCATCATTACCAAGGTTGAAGTAAGTTTACGAAGAGTACAATGCAACAAGTCAATCACCAAAGAAGATATTTTATGTAGCTGCAAGAAGACCATGGTAGCCTAGTAAACCAAGTATGATGCAAGAATCTGAATAAAAATTTCAAGGTTACTCACACCCATATCAAAGTAATTGGAACACACCCTGCCCTTGGTAGCCTTGGCCATATCAACCCTAAAACCAATCTTCGAAACAAGGTTATCGAGAAGCTGATGGGATAAATGCATAATATGTTTCTCATTATCCTCCATACCCATCTTCATTTTATCCCTACCATCCATCTCCACCACAAACACAACCTCTAACACATCCATCTCAAAGATCCACTCTGACTCAACTACCTATACCACCATTTTCAAACCAACACAAGGAAGTATCTCAACCCACTTACAATGTTGAGGTACAATACTTCCAAACAACTCCTCTTTATCTAAATGGTGTTCATATTAGATCAAGAAGAGTGTTGCAAAAAATATATTATATGTATTTCATTGAAGGACAACATTCAGAAAAAGAAGATTCAAATGAGGAGACCAAAGAATCATGGGCTAGACTTGATGAAGAGTAGACATCAAAATCAGATATTGAGAAAGTTCCCTCATATTTACAATCAGATCCTCCATGTGTTTAAGAGAACAATCAGAAAAAAAGAGGAATGTTTTAATGTAATGGTAGAAGAGGACACATAAAGAGATCTTAATGTGGAGGTGGACTAGGTGCATTACAACTATATTTAAATATGGTTCCAAACAATCATTAATTTGCAGCAAAACACTCTTCTTCAATAATTCCTAATCCCATCTTAGTCAAAGAATTTGGTCTCTCATATTCAGGTATATGTCAAAGCATATCTTTAAAGCCTACACACAACTTTATCTATCATATTGAAGTGCACATGGATTCATTGGTAGTATTCCTATACTTGAAAGATATTTATATTTTTCAAGTGGAGTAGGATAGAAAAAAGAAATAAAAAATGGAAGAAAGAAAAAGAAAAAAGAAGAAAAATAAAATCTCAGGTGAAAACCTCCTTTGAGGCACCTGAGATTGGCTCAGTAATTGAAAACCTCCTTGAGACAGTCAATAGTTTGGAAATATAAAACAAAAAAAAGGAAAGGAAAATATCTTAGGTGAAAACCTCCTTTGAGGTGCCTAGGTAGACCTGCTAGTTGAAAGCCTCATTGCGGCATAATGGAAAAAATATAAAATAAAAACAAAATATTTATTTTCCCATTTTCATATATATGTTTTCATTCAATTACTCCTCCACCCACATAAGGAAAATAAACAATTCAATGCCACAAAAAGAGAAAGATAAATAAATGAGCAATGAGGCAAGCAAAAAGTCAAAATCAATCGACCTTTAGCCACCTACCTTCTATGAAAATTGCTCAAGAAGGAATAAGGACATGCCAATCCATCACCCTCATCCATTTCCAACATCCACCCATCATTCCCAAGCCTTTCCCATTCTTCTTCCTCGTTGTCCTAAAATGTTATAGGAAGGTTTTGTTTTGCTAAAGGAGGCCAAAGTACATAGGGAAAAAATATTTTTACCATATCTCGAAAAAATTTCTTCAATTTTCTGAGTTGTTTCATGGGGAGATGCATATGGATGATGGTGACATGCTCAAGGAATTTCAGCAAATTCCAGGTCACACTTTTCAAGAAATTGGCCGCCATCACCTACAACCTTTTTTATTTTTTCTCGATATTCATGTATTCGTTGGAAAATATTTTTTATGGGAAGATGCATAAGGATGATGGAAACTTGATCACAAAATTATAGGTCAATCCAATATACCATTTAAGAGATATGAATAAAAAAATTATGCTACATGAGCATTCCAAAATTGTTATAGTTGTGACTAGAATTGCTATAGTGAGCATCATTAGCATGGAAAAAGCATTCAGATATTATTTTTTTCATTTATGAACCAGAGGAGGGGTCCACCATAGTCGCATCATTCATTTTCCATGCCACTTTACCTCTTCTCCACTCTCATTTTCATCTTTGTCCATAAAAAATACACATTTTTTAACCCTTCTCCCACAATTTTCACCACAACCAAAGCTTTTAATCCTTGTCAATGAGTTTAACATGAATTGTCAGAGTTTTTGGAAGCAATTTTTGAAGGTTATTCTAACAATAAGGAAGTCTATGTGATTTCTATATGAAATTATCCAGTCCTATAGCAGTTTGCAGAAGCCCTCCAGTACCACAAAAAAGAGCACATGGAAGCACCAGAATGAAGAATTGACTGACATGAAGCATTGAGGGATCATCTCCTTGATATTGGGAAGCCACAAAACTTCTGCAGGGCTACTACAAGGTCACTGATCATCTCCAATAGTAGCATCTTGATCCAACATCAATAAGGCCTACAATGACAACTTCAATCAATGAAGCACATTTCAAGAGAAAAAAAAATTCAAAGCAAAGTCAAGGCATGGAGCAAAAAGTATAATAATATGAATCCTCAAGAAGCCAACATACCATCTGTTACATTTGTTCAAAATAAGCACACAACCATCAACTAATCATCACTAACAACCTTATAACCACAAAATTTAGCTTCAACAGTCATATCAACAACCTCAATATCACCTGCAAAAATACATCAAGGGGAAGGCCCAGGTATGAAATCCTCAAAACATATCGTACAAACTTATTTTAGCTAAAAAAAAATGTTGTAATTGTATGCATGACCAGGTTTTTATAGTCAAATTGAGTAGCAGAGAAGCCTTGGTCGTATCTAGTGGTTAACTTCACTTTTCCACTAAGGCACCCGCACATGGGGGAGAGGACAAGACATAAGTAAAGAGGAATTGAGAAAGTGGGATGTAATCATTTAGTCGTCATGGAGGACAAGAAGTGTGAAGAGGTATTTGAGAGACAATTCATTTAATTCAAAGCACTTTGATTTTATTTTGCATGCAATGAAAAAGTAGAGAATTTTTTTTAAAAGAAAAAAATAATGAAAAAATCAATAAAAATTAAAAATATAAGAAATAAAAGGTGGAACCACCACCTCTTTCCATTAAAACATTACTTTCTAAATGATTTGGGTTGTGTGCTACAAGAAGGAAAAAAATGATGCAAGAAGAACATAGTTTCTACAAGAAGGAACAACACTACTATAGGAAGAACAAATTTTCTACATGAAGCTCATAGAGTGTGACAGGAGGGGAAATTTCACCCATAGGGAGGCCCGCCACTAGAGAAGTCACATTTAAGAGGCTCAAGACACAAAACTCCATGTTACAAGAGGAAACATAAGATCTACAAGATAAAATAGGGGTCGTTATAGGAGAAACAAGGGTTGTTATAGGAAGAGGCGACCACAATAAAAGAAGAGGAAAAAGGTCTCCAAGAAATATAGAAGCCTGATCCATTACCCAATCTAGAATCCTACTACAAATTTGTTGAGGGAGGTAGGATTATAGCCGAGAAATTTTCTATACCACTCTTCTTTGAGTTGGAGAAGGAAATAGGTAGAACACATATATGGATGCAAATTGAAAAATCTAAAAATGTAGAAGATGTGGGCCTCATGGAGGAAAAAGTAAATGAAATGAGAAAGGAATTAAACAACTTAAGGTTGAGAGAGTCAATCATGAGGGAGCATCTATAGGAAAAAGACATAAGGCTGAAAGAGAAGGTGCAAGAAAAATAGGGACAACTTGCCACTATGGCAAGTCTATTAATGGAATCCATATAATGCAGGAATACATCCAAATCATATTCCATTTATATAAGCAATTTAATTTCATGAAAATACATATGAGCCATAAAAGAAGAAAAACTGGGAAATAAGTTAGATAGGTTGCTCAGAGGATGAGCAACAATTTCAGTAAGGGGGTATGATGGGCCTCCTAATTAGACATAAATTAAGGCACATCTAACCTTTCCTAGCCACATTAATTATATATTAAATATATCCTACACTTAATAATGTTTTTTTAGCTTTAATATGTTATAAGGAAGGTTTAGAGGTAATTGCATATTATGTGCCTCATATTATTTATTTTTGCAGAATATTGAGAGAATATGGAGTACATTCTGAATGAGATAATATAGGGAATTTCTCCCTGCTATAGTAGGAATCAGTATTTTATAATAAACTAACAATATATTATGAAATTATTTCACAAATTATGGATCTCTAATGATTTAGAAAATCTAGGAATATATTCTGTGTCATTCAATGAAAATTCCTAATGTTGGGAACTAAATCCATTTTTTACGGATTTTGGAGGGGAAAGATTCCTCCTTTCAAGGATAATGATTACTTTTCACTATTTATAAGTAAATATTTGTATTGGCCTCGAGAGGTATGTATTTCTTAGTCTTCTTGCAGAGAAAACTTGCTATTTAGCAACTCCACTTTCATTTCTATCAGGGATGTACTTGGATTTATTCAAATAAGCAATTTTGGTGTAATTTTTTTCTTATAAATCTTGATTTTATTCATAGGACTATGATTTTCCTTAGGCTTGACCATACTAGGAGCCTCAGATCCCTCTTGTACAATTTCTTTATTTCCTTTGAATATTTTGTTCACTTGCATCTCTTATTTTTGCATTTACTATTCATGCCCCTTTTGTTATAGGTTACATTGGTTAAATGATTTAATTGAGTTATTTTGTAGGTTATCTACAGAGATATAACTGTGATTCAGCCAAAGAAAAACTTTGAAAACTCATATTCATCATTGAGCTACTTGGATTTGTTTACTAGTTCACAAATCTAGAATTTTTGGAAGACCCTTGTAGAAAACTAGTAGTAATTTTCTGCTATTTTTTTAGAACTTCTTAATGGGCGTCATTTGAATTGATTCCACTTTAATTGGTTCATAAAAAAATCTGAGTTAGTAAAAAAAATTACGCCATATCATTTTCACTTTATTAGGTTAGGGATTTGGTAGGCTAAATAGCTCACCAGTTCTTGAATTTCCAGTTTTTATAGTAATTTTATGCTATTTTTTAGCATGTGTTAATAGGGGTATTTTGGATTCATTAAAAATGTAATGGAGTGATAATACATCCTATTTAATCAAAAAATTGATTGCATTCCATTTTAATTTTATTTACTTTGGAATTCGGCAAGTTATCTCCTCCTGTAGCAAACCAGGGCCTCTTATAACACCTCTCGTAGCATGTGTAAACTTGACCAAATTTGTCCCAAAATCCTAGTTTTTTTCCCTTAGGTTTGAATAATTACCTCTACGCTTTTAACCATAATTGAGTAAGAACAAAATACCTCTTAATGTTTTCCTCTTCTCCATTGCAATTCACCTCTTCAGTTATGGTTAGTGGACAAATTGATGACTTGATGAGAATACTGATGATTTTCATGATTACTTCATGAAGTGCCTTATGAAATATACTGCAAAAATCTATGTTTAATGTAGTTTTTGAAGAATAATTTCATTATTAGGTTTTGTTTCATACATCTTAAGCCAGGGTTTCCATTTCCAACATTTATATTTCTATTGCATAGACTAGGTTTCTTTTTTGTGCAATAGTTACATTTTGGAAATAAAATAACATTTACATTCATGTAAGTAGGTCAACCTTTACATTTATGAAAATTAGAAAAACATTTCCATTCCTGCAAATAGATAATCATTTCCATTTATTTAATTGTTTTAGGCTCGATTCCATGATATTCACTTCATTTCATGAGATCAATAGAAGAAGGATACATTGCAAGTTTCACATATAATGTCGATACCTCTTAAGTTTGAATGAACCCTGGGTTGAAAATTTAATCTGGTAGCATTAGGATTTGAAAATTTCTTGTTGTAATAATAAGGCTCATCACTATCATCCCTACATATGTATGTTGGAAGAGGATTTCTTCAATGATCTAATGTGTAGTCTTGTAATTGTACCATTAGGGAATACAACCATTCCTAGACGTGAGTCATATTTGTAGTTGTATCGATATAAACTACTCTCATGCCATCTATCTCCTTGTTCCACTGAAGAATAATATCTTGGACAATAATTTTCTTCTTTTTTAATGCTAGAAGGTTGAACTGGAGCTCATGAAACTACTGTGGATGGCTAACATATGTAAACTCGGTCACAACTATTGCTACGTCTGTGTCTACTTGAACCTCATCAACTAGGGAAATGTCTCCTGGAACCTCATAAATGGTGGGTAAATATATGTCCCATGGCACCTCATCATTGTATGTATGCTCAATTGTCTCCACCAATGTGTCAACTGACGCTACCAAAGGAAAATCCAACAAGGTTGGCTCTTGTGTCACACTAGGTGTATCCATGTGCTCCTCATGATCCCATGTACCCTTCGTATCCTTCCCAAACTCCTCCTTAGGCTCATTATTAGTGTACCCACACCCTAGGATCCACGATAATATGTAAGATCTCCTCCTGGTTCCATTCTCTAGATGCTATCGTCATGTCCACTCCTCTTGAGGAGGTTGGGTGACCTGATTCTACTCACTTTTCCCACATTGTGTAGGTGACTTAATTCCCGTAGAATGCGCAGCTCAAGTGCCTCTATTATAAGTATGAGGATAGCTAGTTTTTATTCCCTTACTAATACACAATTGGTATAGCATCTCTATCATTTATTCACCATTTCTAAGGATCTCCCCTATGATTTCATGTCTACTCCTCCCCTTTTTCACCATTGTAATATCCAAAAATTTCACCAACCACTCTGAGCGTATGCCTACATATCCATGATCTTGCTATCTTCCTGCAACTTTCTAAGCCAAATCTTGGATACCATTGTAATATTCTAACAAGATAAATATAGTGAAATATAAAAACATGAAATAGATACAAAAAAAAATAAACATACAATATGAATTCTCCACAAGAATAAAAAATTTAGAACATTCTTAAGAAGAAATAATAGAGTTGATCTATTTTATTAAATATCCAATGAGAAATTGGGTACAAAATATAGTGGAATGTGTGCACCTTGGCTTGATAAAGCAAGCACAAAAAAACCAAGTGATAATGAAGAAAAATCCACGCTACAATGAGTCAATAGATGTACGCTCTGCCTAGAAATTTAGCGTTGATATTGGAAGAAAACTTAAATATCAGGCTTCAAATATGCTCCAAAAATTTTGAGTCATTAGAGAGAGGCTCCTAACAACCCAACCAATAAAACACATAAATAATTTTAGCTAATTATAGCTAAACTAAAATTCCCAAATAGTGTGAAAATCTCAGATAAACGAGTTATTCAAACAACTATAGGAAATGAGGATTCCATACTCGAATATCACCCTGAAAATAATGAAATTGTAACTATAAACGCCTCTAAAAAAAACCAGAAAATCATAGAAAAATCTTGGGTTGAATCCACCAGTCAATGAAACCTGAAAATCCGCATATAGCCCTTGACATTCTACCAATGAACTATAAAAATCAAAATGTTGAAAGAATGCATAATTTCCCTGAAGGGAAGCTCCTCCAAATCACTAAAAATTCCTTCCTCAAGCTTTCAGCCAAAATGATATCCAATACCTAATAAAACACTACTGCCCAACCCCTACAAAATAGTTGGAAATCCAACCTTTAATAGTTGATCCTTCAATGAGTAACTCGAACTGCCTCTATTCCCAATGAGTGAAAAAATAAGTGAATACTTGCAATAAAGCTTTGTGGAAATCATGAATTGGGCTCCCCAAATTACCTAACTAGGGAGACACTCAAATCTCTCTAAAATGAGGGTGGAATTTCTCTTGGAATTTTCTTGTGCTAAACAACACTAAGTTGACTTGGATAAGCAACTCAAGAAAAATATCTAATTCTAAAATGAAATTCCAAAATAGAATCATCAGAATGAGGCTCTAGCCTTTCTTTTATTTTTGTTTTCCCTTCCTCAAACCTTGGTTCAATTTCTCTCACACTATGCTTTGATAACATAGCTTAATTCTTCCCACTGTTCTATTTCCCTTTTTGGTAACTCCACAACTTATGTTCACCTTGATTTTTCTTCTTTTCCTAAGTACCAACCATTTCCCTTTCACCAAAGTTTATGTAATATCTACACAACTTATTTATCCTAATTTTATTATCTAAAAAAAATTATTATTCGGAAAATTTTGAAAATTGAGAATTTCCCTTAACAAAATTATTAATTGGGGACATCATAAAATTGGATTATTCCTCTACATGATATATATTTAGCATTTTCTTTTCTATTTTTTTTATTTAAATTTATTTATTTACTTACTTAAAGATTTCAACATCCTTTACCATGTTTATCAGGGGTTCGCCTCCCAAATTGGAGGCTTTGTGCTTAAAAAAATGATCTTCTCATCTCGTACTCCTTATATATGCTAGTTTACCCTAACATTAAAGAAAATAAACTAACATACCCCAAAGCATGGAAAGGGAATGTTGAAGTGATAAATAGAATTTTGTTGAACTATTCATCGATAATTAATAGAAGATCCATTGAATAAGGTCAATGAATAGTTTATAAATTTGATTTTTTAGATATTTGTACACCAATAGAGATCTTTCTATTTGGTACCATTTATGGTGATCTTCTCATCTCGTACTCCTTATATATGCTAGTTTACCATAAAATTAAAGAAAATAAACTAGCATACCCCAAAGTAGGGAAAGGGAATGCTGAAGTGATAAATAGAATTTTGTTGAACAATTCATCGATAATTAATAGAAGATCCATTGAATAAGGTCAATGAATAGTTTATCAAATTGATTTTTTAGATATTCGTACACCAATAGAGATCTTTCTATTTGGTACCATTTATGGTTAGAAACTATTTATATGCAATGGAGGGAGGAAATTTTATGGTTCACACACACCCCCAAATAGATGCATATGAAGAATAAGATTTCGAGCTACAAAGTGAAGATGGATTTAGAAAAAAATAATTTTCATTTGAATAAGACATTAAGAGAAATATGAATATCACCATAGTAAGTGGTTTAAGAAAATTAAGAAGAAATTAATCAAAGGAATTGGCTTTAGGAATTGATTAATTCAATAACTTAAGTCACCTTGTGCTAGATTAATCCCATTGTGGAGTTTGGGAAAACATTTATAGGAGAAACAAGGATTTTGGGTTCAATTGTGATTTTGAATTAGAGCTTGAAAAAGGGCTCAATGATAGTAAGCATTTTTCAGGATCCAAGTACAATATAATGAGTAATAAGGACAGGGCAAACACTGACACAACAATTCATTTCTGAAAGATTTAGATAAAGAGTAATGTTGATCTTGTTGTTAGAAGCAAGAAAAAGTTTTTGCCCTATCAGAGTGTGTATTATGTGGAAGTTCAATGAAATGAGCAACTACTACTAACTTCTAGGCTTTAAAAAAGGTTAAATTTTTTCTAGTTTGATGGGAAAATCCTTTTCATTTTTGTTGATTTTCTTTTAATTTCAATTCTTTAACTTCTTTTATAAAATCTTGGTTTAAATTATGGAGATGGTCATAGCCTAAGACAAGTGAATCAATGGATTTGTGAGTTTCATGTTTGTTTGAAAAAGCCCCCTTATTTGTATTTGTGCTAGTGATAACTTGTGTGACGGCTCTTGTGTCTATGACAAGTGCATGTCACCTTTTTCCATTGCCTCTCTCCCTTAGTTGGCTAGAAATTTCTGGCATTAGATCCTTTAAATCCCCATCAAAATATCTACATCGAAATTGAAATGATGATATATACCAAATATAGAACTTATTTCATCAGAATAATATAAGAATTTTGTCATTTCAAGGCCAAACCTACGTTGAGATATACATGTTTTATAAGCGAACCAAACCTCATTGTTAAACTATGTTTTAAAGAAAATAGTTTTAGACTCAATTTTGTAAGAGAAAACTCAATTAAGATGAAGATGAATTTTTTTTAGGGAGGTTATTAACATTTATGAAACATATTCATATAGTAAAAAATAATCTTAATTAATTTATCTGAAATTTCAAACAAGAAAGAAATGAAAGTGATATTCATGCATGAAAGAAAATGTAGGACATGTTTTTTCCATTACGACAAGGTATTCAAAGCTCGTAAAACTAATAATATCAAAGACCAACCACAATTAACTACCATTCTTTTAGGATAAATTGTATTCACTCCATTCAACCTTTATATTCCATCCCATAGGAAGGTTGAGTGAAGAAATGTGCTACTTTTCTATTTTTTGTTGTTGTGAAAATAAGGAATATAGTTTATTGTACAAAATAACAATTAGGATCGACCAAATTTTCATTTAAGTATATTAAATAGGGAACAAGAATATCAAATCTTGATAGCTAAATATAAAACAAACTAGAGGGAAAAACAACAAAGGAATAATAGCATCATAATAGAAAATGTATCTCACAAAATAAGATGGTCTACTATTTTTGGTGAAAAATCCAACTTGTATGTAGAGTTCTGTAATTTTGGAAATAGTTGATAGCAAAATAACTCCATAGTCAGGTTATTGGTTGTGGAAAGTAGTAGATTGATAATATATTTCTTTTTCAACTCTTTTGTTTACAATTGAATGGATGGACAAGTTCTTCTATCTCCATTTTAAAATAATTGTGGATAATATCCCCATTTTTATTTTTATTTTAATGATGATAGTATAAAAGTATTTTATGCTAGGGATGAACTCTTTCTCGTAACTTATTTCCTAACCCACCACAATGAAATATAAAACCTAAATAATACCCAAGGAAAATTTTAAGGATGGAAAATTATCTTGAAGTTTAAAAACATTGGTGAATCTCAAGGGTCCATAAGATGCAAGCTATAAACTGTTTATTGATATATTTGTAAAATTATTCAAATTTATAATGATTTTATATATAGCCTCTATATAATTTGGAAATTTTTAAGATAAAATAAGTTTATATTGTAAAATTTGGGCCAATAATTTTTTAGAAAAAGTAGAAATTGGCGAACCTCTTTTTTTTTTAAATGACATGGAAAATTAGCCCACCTGCGAATGTGAGCCCCTAAAACTTTCCATGAGATTCCCAACCTAACTAATTAGAGTGACTTTAAAAAACCAAAATTTTGTTATGTTATGCTAGTAATAAAGAGAAATTTGATTTCTACAATGAATCTTGTAAGAGAAATAATAAAATATAAAATATAAAATTTGGAAGGAAAGAAAGAAAAATTTTATTTAAATGAAAACTTGTATTTTTATCATATTCTCTGTTGTTTGTTTATAGGATTATTAAATATATCAAATGCAGGTGTTTACTTATTATAAAATTAAATCCCAAATTCAACTAATATTTTTTGTGAATATATCATAAAATAAGTTGAAAATAGATGAAAAATCCAAATCTTGCACGGAGAGCTCACAAGCGTACATAATCCTACTTAGGATTGGACCATGAGATTTTTGGGACCATACCTCCTCACCTAACCATTAGACCACATCCTTGAGACTAACCTTTGCATAAATATGTTAAAAGATATATCAAATATGAATAATAACAAGGAACATCATGTTTTTCACTTTTTTCTTTGAAAGTTATAAAAATAAACATTTTCATAAACATGTTAAAAGTTATAAAACAAACTTCTCCATAAATTTTGGAAAATTATAAAAAATTGTCTAGAATCAGAGAAGGATTATTTGAAATCACAAGTTTGATGGGTGAACTCTTCAAAATCGAGCTTCCCCAAAAAATTTTGACGGTACTTAATCCATATATGCCGTCAAAAAACTAGTTTAAAAAACACAAGATTTAGCCACAATTTTTTCACCAGATCAAAAAAATGTTTCAAAACTCCAAAATATCCCACTTAGAGACTATTCCAAAAATATCTTTCCCTTAAACATATTAAAAGCTTAAAAAATTTGAATACTAATCGCAATCTATAAAACTTTCAAAAATATATATTATAAAATATTAATTATAAATCATAATTGAAATATTTTGTACCATTTAAAAGAATAAACATCATTTTCCACCATTCATTATTATGATTTTTTTTTTCTTTCAACAATTATTTATTAATAAATTTTTTTCCAAAAACAATATATTTAATTTTTCCCATCTTTTCAAACAAATTGCCATACTTTAAAATTGATAATATAAATCAAATAAATTAATAAATTTTTTAAAATTATCAATATTCAAGATTAAATGAATTAACTTTTACAAATTTAATTGGTTTCATCAAATTTTAATCTTGAGAAAACAACTTTCGCAAAGGTAGCAGTGATCTGCCCGTTCAAGTTTCCTTTGCCCGGTTCGACGTGTATGGGAAAATATATGTATCAGCACACAACATGGGATCAGTTAACCAACCAGCAAGATGTAGGGATAAACAAATGTTAAGGCTGAGAGCTATTTTTTATTTTTTTAGTAGCAGGCAGAGCAATTGCAATTGGTCCGGACCGACGAAACAACCATTAATATGAGCATTATCAATTAGCTTAATCCAATTGTCATTGTCCAGTTCATAAATCAATAAAATTTAACGAAACGGGTTACCCTTGGAGAAAGTCTATAGGCAAACTTCGAACTCAATCGAACACAATAACGTCGTGAGTCTTGCGGAAAAAAAATATTTATTAAAATTGTAAATTTCAACTATATTTATAATTTTTATAATTTATTGATATGGGGAGGATTTAGGAATAGCTATGGTGGTGGGTGGTGCCATGGATCTGTAAGAGAGACGAGGGCCCGGCATGTGTTCTAGCCATTGTTCTGTTAAGTCTGGTTAGGATGGTTTGTTGAAATGGCACTAAATACTGATTTCGCTCTTATCTTTCATTCGCGTACCCTCTACAACTTACAGACCATGCTGTAATGAGCACACTGTGTTGTAGGCGCGCGTTCTCCGGATTCACTTCACTAAACCGAAGCATATTGGTGATGAGAGAGAAGTCATGCAGTACTGGTTATGGGATATGTTTTTGAATGTGTTCAAGATACAGAAGGTTGTGGATGAGTCTGAAAATCCCTCGGAGGTCCCGGGCATTTACTGTAGGTGGTGGTCACTATTTCCCATATCCCGACCCTGTAAGAGCATGAAGGTCCAGCTCTGCGATACGTGGTGGAACATCGAGACCTGTTGTTGTTGATGTTGTGTGCAGTGACTCTCTGACTGGGTTGCCTTTCCCGTTTTTTTTCTCGGGGGTCTGAGTATGATGGGCTATCTCGGATCATAGTCCATCTGTCGATTTCCCTGATATGTTTTCTTGTGACTGGTTGGACCTTCTTCCTAGATTTTTCACTCTCTGTCGGTTTCATGGTCACTGTGGTATTGCTCTGTTTTTTCCGATGGAAGTGATCCGTTTCCGGGATCTGAATACATTCAAATTCTCAGGTTGGAAGCTGTGGCTGACAGTGGCGGCGGATAGCGGTTATATCTGACAACCCCATCGACATCCATTCTCGATTAGGATGTTTCATTTATTCTATTTTCGTCTCCCTTGTCACTTAATACATCGGATCGGGTACATGGTGGGTTTTGTGGAAAGTGGTGGCAGTATTTATTTTGGAGTCGTCTAACGAGCGGGAGGAATTGTCTGGACGGTCAAAATTGGTCGGAATCCGGGCTAAAAAAATTTAAAAAATCTTGCATAAACAGTGTTTGAATGTTGATTTTGACATTGGAAATGGATTCAGCACCATCAAAAACCTGTAGGACACCCAAAATATTAATCTTTGATAGTTATAACATGGATTTAGAAAAATTCCTGCCGGATTTTCTGAAAATCTTATCGGAATTTTCATGATTTTCAGGCCGATTCCTCTGCTAGTTAGACTACGGCATTTATTTCTACCTACGCTCTGACATACATTGATTGCATTTCCTCGCATTTGAGATCGACCATTATTCTTGGTAGGCAGGAACCCTATCTGGCTTCCCATCATTTAACTCGACTTTATGCTATTGATCTTATGATGGGGTTGGAAAGTACGATTGAGGATATCGAGACATATGTTTATGACGAGGATTTCCTGCATGCATTAGACTTGGTGGAGGGTGGTGCATTTACTGGCATGCAAACCCGATCACTTGAATCTCATTCTACATCTATCGATCTTGGCATTTCATCTAATTTTTTCTGGTCGGGCAATATGACTTCACCTGGCACTGTGCTTCTGGGGGTCGGCCTGCGCTGGACCCTCGTTACATTGATAAACAAAGAAAGTCGTCCAGTCCCATTAAGCCTTTCAAACCTACTTCTAATTGTAGACTTCGCAGCTTTGGAAGCGATGTAATGTGGGAACGGGCGGATAGTATGTTATCGCGGGCTATCATGGGTAAATGGCAGTTTGAGAAATATAGCACGATTGGCATGCAAGAGTGCCTTATGGGAGCTTGGCTGAAGCTCTTCGGATACGAACCTAAGATCAACAAACTGCCAAACGGGTGGCTCTTCTTTTACTTTATGAAGAATGAGGATGTGGCGGAAGTGTTGCGAAGGTCATCGGTACATGGCTGGTGTTTTTTTGGCACTTCATCGCTGGTCTGTTGATTTCCACCCCATTACCAACGCCCCAAAAAATCATCGCCTGTGGGTGCGTATGCCAGGTTTGCCAATTCAATTATGGTCCATTCAAGTTCTGAACGCCATCGGGAACAATATTGGTTCTTGTTGTTTTGTTGATCCAAAGTATGTCGGTTTACATGACAAGCAAATGGCTTGGATCCTTGTGGAAGTCTCTTTTTCCGGGGGTTTACCAGCTAACATCGATCTAGAGTGGGATGGGAGGATTTACCATCAGTGCTTGGATTTCTGGCAGATGCCTTTTCGCTGCCACCTCTACCATGAGACGAGTCATTTGAAAAGAACCTGCTCGAAATGGAGACCGGATCGAGCCCCTGGGCATAAAAAGGTTGTACAAGACATGGCGGCATCGGATGCAGGTCCTGCTACGGTACATCGTCTGTCGGAGTTGATAAAGTTTCATATGCCAACTTTAGGTAAGTATTTTTTTTCCCCCACTCAACATTCTGATTGTCATAATAATGAGTTGGCGGTGGTTCGTCAGTCAACTTCTGCTGAGGGAAATGGTTTGCCTTTTGGTTCAGGTTCTTTATCAGGTGGTGGTCGTCAGATGGGATTTACTGATTGTATCTCTGACCATTGCATGGGAAATGACAGCATCCCTCTCCCTATTCATAATCCAATGCTGATTGTGAGTCGTTGCTCTGAGCCCCGTGATCATCCTTTGTTGCCACCACCGTTATATTTCTACATAACTACTCCCACACCCCCTTCACCTCTGGAGACGAAACCCTTGTTGTCGCCCTGAAACTCAATTGGCAGCGACCTAGATCTACTTGACCTGGATGCAAACCTTGCACCACTACCTGTGGACACTGGTAAACCCTCCTCTCCGTCCCTACACCTCAGGTTGTCCTCCATATCGAATGTTACGATTATGAAGGGAAAAGGCAGAGCTTGGACCAAAAAGAAATCTTTATCAGCATCAGTCATGAAACCGGACTTCGTGTTGGGAAATTTTAAAGAGGTTCCTATTACATTAGACATTAATAGGGTTCTTAGAATATTGAAACCCTCCCATGCTAAGTCATGATGCTTCTATGCTCTCTGAACTTGAGGGGGTTGGGGGTAGTGATAAATTTGTATCTTTGAGGGAATTCTTTTGGATTTTAAATCCTTTCATGATCTTTATTCAAGAAACAATTCATACTATTGATCACTCCATATCTTGTTTTTGTGCCATGTACCTAGCATGGCACATGGTGGCATGCAACTCAGTGGGAAGGTTGGGAGGAGAGATCGTGTTATGGGATCCTCTGTGGGCCAATATGAAGGCTTTTGGATTTTTTGGAGGGATTATCTTGATGGGTTTTTTGAGAGGTTACAAGAAAAGGGTAAATTTGATTAATTTATATGCCCCATACCAAGACAGAACCATCTTCTGGAACCCATGGAGGGATGTGGTATTCTAATGTTGGATCAACTAATCATTGTCGGAGAATTTAACTGTTCTCTCCATGATGGGGAGATTTGGGGAGACAAAGGGAGGTGTGGCCCTATTGTTGGCTTTCTTAGTGACATGTTCCGAAATTCACATTTATGTGACATCAGATTGGAACATAATTTCCCTACTTGGTATAACAGAAGGCAGGGATCAAAATTCATTGGAAAGATGATTGATAAGTTCTTGTTCAAGACTAATCTTCTATCCCAGATGGGGGATTTAACATCTCGTGTTGAGGAGATCATCATCTCCGACTATCAGCCTATCTCTATGGAGTGGTGCTTTGAGAAGAGACCTGGAGGATATCCCTTCAAGTTCAATCGAGTATGGCTTGAGGATCCCACTTTCAATAATCTAGTTAGGGGGTACATGAAATCTCATAGCAGGAAAGAGGGCACTTCGTCCATGGATCCTTTATCTAACTCTCTCAGAGGTCTAAAAAATATTGTTCGCCACTGGGAGAAAATAAAAAAGAGACCACTAATTTCTAAGTTGAAAGGGTTTGTCATTGAAACAACATGGTTAATGAAGGATTTGGAGGAGGGAAACAAATCAGCTGCAACCTGGAATAGGCTCAAGGAAATTGAGAAAGAAAAAAGAAAGATATTTCTAATTGATGAATAGTCATGGAGATTAAAGAGTCAAGCCACCTAGTTAAAAGAGGGTGACAAAAATACCAATTAATTTCATGCATTTGCCACTGGGAAGAAAAATTAAAATGTGATATGGTAGATTGATGTAGACAAAGTTTCTTTATACTCTATAGAGAGTATTCAAGCTGAGGTGGTTAAACATTTTGAGGGATTATTCAAAGCACGAGGGACGTCAGTTCATGAGGAACAGTTGTGGGCGGTGGAAGACTTCCCTATTATGTTTGATGAGGGGGAAATACTGAATTTTAAGAGAACAATTAGGAAAGAGGAGGTTCTGACTTTACTAAAGTCCTTTTCGCCAAACAAGAGCCCGGGGACAGATGGCTGGACCCCGGATTTCTTTATCCATTTTTCTGAGGTATTCTTACAAGATATAACAGACATCGTGGAGGAATCTAAAAGTTTGGGTTTGATTCATGGGGCAATTAATTCAACATTTCTTGCACTTGTGCCTAAGAAAAAAGGGGCATTATGATTCGATGATTTTAGGCCTATCTCATTGTGCAACACATTATACAAAATCATATCAAAGACAATCGGTGAAAGGATGAAAGTAGTGTTGTCTATATATATTACCCAAGAACAATCGGGGTTCCTGAAGAACATATGCATACATGACATGGTGCCATTGACTCAAGAAATTATCCATACTATTCACACAAGGAAACTAGATGCCATTGTGATGAAGGTTGACCTCAGCAAAGCATATGATAGGGTTGATTGGTGTTTTCTGACAATGGTTTTATATAAGATTGGCTTAGACAGAACATCATTAGATTGGATAATGGGGTGTGTATGCAATATTTCCATGGTTGTTATTGGTTTTTTAAACCTGTTAGTGGAATACATCAAGGTTGTGCCCTTTCACCCTTGCTTTTTATTTTGGTAATGGATGAATTTATCATAAAAATCAACAAAACAGTGATTTCTAGCACTATAAGGGCTACTAAGACCACTCACAGAAGGGAGATTACACATAGTATTTTTGTTGATGATGTCCTCATGTTTGGGATGGTAATCAAAAGTTTCTGACTAGCCTTTCATGACATTTTTTCTAAATTTTGTACAACTACTAGGATGTTGGAAAATGATCAAAAATCTTCTATATATCATGCAGGAAGGGGTAGGGTATTATATGATTTTATTGGTACTCTCTTTAATTTTAGAACTAAGACTTGATCAAAGTTTAAAATACCTTGGTTTTCACATGAAACCAAACAATTACCGAGTGGATGATTGGTTGTGGTTGTTGGACAAATTTAAAAGAAGAATCCATGGATGGAAATTAATATGGTTTTCTAAAGGAGGCAGATTAATATTGGCACAAGAGGTGTTACAAAAATTCACAGTATATTGGGCTCACTTATATACCATACCAAAGAAAATCATAAATAAGATCAGAAGTGTCATGGCCAATTTCATCTGGAACGGGGGTAGGGAGAAAGGGAAGTATCCTTTGGCTGGATGGGAGTTGATCTAAAAACCAAAAGAGATAGGGGGATGGGGTATTCTAGACCTTGAAATATTTGAGAAGGCACTCCTTATGAAATCGATGTGGAGGGGTCTTCATTAACATGGTATGTGGAATTATATCATTAGGTACAAGTACCTGGATGATGCGAGAGTGGAGAACCTATACTGGAAGGGATGGAGGGATGTATCAATGGGATCTATCATATGGAATGGATTTAAAAACATCTGGGACTTGTTCTCAAAGAATCTTCGATGGCAATTTGGTAGTGGTGCCAAAATTCTCATTGGTCACCCTGGTCTTCTTGGATCGACATCTCCTTTTCTTATCAGCAGAGAATTGTTATACTATCTAAATGGGAATCGTTTTTTTTTTTTTATATCGGCCAAAATATCATGGAAAGTATTCAGGGAACATCGAGATGGATGACATCTGGCCAACTGGAAATACAGGACAACCTTTTTGTAGAGTGGGAAAATTATACAGAATCCCTGCGATGCCTGGGCATCAAATTTCAGAGAATAGGTGATTGGGAGACATGGGGAGGGATGATAAAGGATGGGAAATTTAGTGCCGGAGAAACTTATAAAATGTTGATTAAACAAAAACATATACAAGATAGAAAATGTTGGTTTGGAGACATCTAGAAGGTTAATGAACAGTCTAAGATGATCATCTTCACATGGTTAGTATGGATGGATAAGAACCTCATGTGGGAAAATTTACAGAAGAAAGGGAAGAAAGGGTCTGGCATCTGCAGACTCTGTATGAATGGAGATGAGGATAATCAACATTTATTCTATACATGCACTTTTTCCCGAAAGGCTCACAACGAACTATGTAAGTATATCAAACTTTAGAATTTGGAACCCAAGAAAACGACAACACACATCAAATGGTGGCTAAAGAAAAGAAAGACCCTTAGAAATATTCTGCTCATTTATCACTGGAGTATATGGTGTTGTTGGAACAAGTGGCTTTTTGAGGAGGTGGATAGCAGTCCTGAAGATTATACAGACATGGGAAAAGTTAAAAATACAACAGAAGCTCCCATCCAACTTGTCGAAGAGAATGAGGCCTTTTGAAATTCATTGCCCCGCGGGATTCTTTGATGGTGCATCCCAACAATCCAGATGTGGTTGTGGGGCATGGTTAATGATCACCCTGACATGCCATTACGAGATCTACTGGTATGGAGGTTTAGGGACTAATATGAGGGTTGAAATATTGGCACTATGGGGGCTATTATGGTTCTTTAATCAGCTATATCTAGAAAAATTGTGGGTATTTGGTGACTCATAGGTCCTACTAGAACATCTCAATAAGGGGACTTCTCTTAACCCAAGTTATCTAATTGCATGTTTGGACATAATCAAAGAACTCATATCATCATTTTCCACCATTTACTTCAAGCATGTCTATAGGGATAACAACTCACAGTCTGATAGGTTATCAAAAAAAGGGTTGCAGGCGGTATTTGGGGAGATGCATTATGAGCCGACTGGCGCTATTGGAGGTGGGGCAAGCGACATGGTAAAATATTTTTTTATCGTGATGTTAAGTGGAGATATAGGGACATTACAACTTTTTTTCTCATGCTATCTTTTTGCTTTTGACTGTGTTGGGTTTTATTCTCATATGGATACATCACAACATTCAGTATTGAGATTTGACTGTAGGCTATCTTGGAGAAAAGATAGATACATAGAACTTGTTGACAAGGACAAAGAGTTTGAAAATTATGTATGATGAATTTTTACCAATGTATATCACTGTGAAGTAGCTACATGCTAATCGGTTCTTCTATGAAACCAAATTATGTTTTTCTGATGAGAAATTGATTATCTTTTGATATGTAATTTTTTTTTGGAATTACCTAAAGTTTTATGTACTGGTACTCAATATAAACTAGGCATTTTTTTCTAGTGAAAAAAACCTTGTCAGTCTTCAAAAGGTTGAAAAACATCAAATATACGTGGCAGTTATTAATAGGCTAAATGACAAAAATGAGTCTCTTGTTTATAGGTTGCAAATAGATGATGAAGAGCTGCAAGGTAACGTCCCCTTAATAAACGATTTTGGCATAACATGGATGAATAAACGAGGTTATCTTTTTATGTATAATTTAAAATATATTTCAAATATATATAGATAAATTTTGTCGAGCTATAGATCCGTTTGAATATTTTGACCGGATAAACCAATATAAACGCCTTTGGCGTAATTATCGAAATAATGATCCTTGTAAGACTTCAATATCTTAGTTTATTTTCTTTAATGAATGATACCGTGTAACATGGATGAATAAACGAGGTTAAATTTTTTTATATATAATTTAAAATATCTTTCAAATATATATAGATAAATGTTGTTGAGCTATAGATCCATTTGAAGATTTTTACTGGATAACCCAATAATATAATGACATGATATTAATCATAAGCATGAACTGAGTGAGGGATTTGAACAAAGATTTTTATATATAAGTTTTTTTTTAATCAGAGCCACATCCACTATTGGAGATTTAATTCTGAGTTGTTAATTATTCCGAGTTATTTTAATTGGATATTTGACTATAGAAATTGTAAAAAAAACATCCACCGGTGAGTGAAATTTATGAGGTTTTAACTCTTATTTTATTCTTTTCTTTCCTTTTTCTTTTTTTTAATAATTTTTTGTTCATGAAATTATATTCAAACTATTTTCAGTAATTTGAAGGTAGTTCACGGATAGGATTTAGAAAGAACGAGACTGACAACATTGAATTGGGAAGCGTGCTTATGGTTATGTGGAATCTTAGAACGATTACTTATATGAAATGTGATCTCGTGGCCGAACGAATAACGCACTCGCCTCCGGAGCGGAAGACTCTAGGTTAAGACGTTGGTCTACAAAATAAGAGATTATGGGTTCAAGTTCCATCGTGATATAATTTAAAAAATAATTTAATTTAATAGAGTATAAAAAAATAGATTATGGATCTCACTTAGAAAAAAATACCTAAACTGTGTAGCACTTTGTGTTGGACACAAAACTTGGAACTTTACCTAAATTTCATTAGAATCAAAATTAGTGATAAATATAATAAATAATTTCTTTCAGTATGATGTTGATGAGAGAGTTTTATTTATTTATTTTATAATATGGTTATTTTCATGCTCTTTGTAGTTGTGGAAAGCACACACCCAACCACTTCCATTATCGTTTCCATCCAATCAGATGATAGATGGGAGGCTACGAGGATGACAATTCCTTCAAGCAACAACAACAAGATAAGATCAATGATCAGCGTGGTTACAGACAGTGCAGTGGTGAAGGCCAAGTGGGTAAGGCTTGGAAGGTAGGGTTTTGAAGGGGCTGGAATGACTTGACCAGGTTTCTACAATGGAGTCGATGGCTTCAGACTATTTGTGGACACCTGCAATGAGGCTCTTGTGGTGGTTATCATAAGGTATGAGACTTCTGGCTGTTTGAATAACATAGGTAATGTTTGGAAGGTACGGTTCAAAATAATTTTCTTGGTTGAGTCCTGTCTTTGGGTTTTAACTGTTTGAGTGGGAGTGAAGTTTCATTGTCTAAAGATAGTTCATGCGATGCAAAGGTTTATGTTTTCGTCAAATGTTAAGGCTTATTTGCTAGTTCCAGTGAGCATTACTTCTGGGTGCAACTTTTAGTATCCGTCAAACAACACCTTCACATGGAATGTGTGCGGGAAGTCGAATATGTTTTAGGGGAACTACATTTTTGTCTCCATAGAGAGGGTCGTTTGAATGGTGGATACATTGTGGTATGGGATATTAGTGTGGTTATTATAAAAATTAGGTTATTGTCCATTTCTGCTATCATTATTTTTGTATGATATGTATGAGACACATATGAAGGCTCTATCCATCAGGGTCAATGCAAAACCGAGGGACTAGACTACCTCTCCATGAGACATCTAATGTTTTGGAATCCCAATACTCATAGAACCAGTCTAAATGGACCTTTCTGTGGCATAAGTGGTTAGACTCCTTCATTATTTCTAGATCCTGCAACGATTTTGGTTTTCAATTTTTTTTTTGCTAGTGGCATTGTGCCGGATGTTGTTGTTGTTGTTGTTGTTGTTGTTGCCATGTTTGAACTCACCATGTGAACGTTGTTTCCTTATTTTTTCATCATCCCAATTAATCCGCTACCTTTGATTTCGGTGCCCTTGGGTTTTCCGGCTGCCAGAAAAGTTTTAAATCATCCAACTCCTGTCACGCTCACTCTGTATCCGAGATATCTCTGACAAATACCTTCCTCCTTTGTATCTCGCGTCACATACCTTCCACCTCGCATGCATTGGGTTCAGGATTATGGCGTGACTTCTCTGGTCGGTGGTACGATCTTGGGGCCTTCTTTGAAGTGGCCTTAAACAATACAAGTTGTTCTAATGTGGGTTGGAGGCCCCTCATTAAGGTAATATTAATAATATCTGACTAGAATCCTGCATAAGCCAATTTTGGCTCTCTTCTCGTGCTTGTCATGTTTAATTAAGTGGGTGGTGAAGTCGTAAATATGCAGACGTAAGTGAGTAGTTAGTATCAACATGATGACCTTCTTGCGATGCAACAAACATTCTCGTTTATTCCTTTTAAAGACGACATATCCTGTTTAAGGAAGGTCTTTACTCTTCTAACATATTTTCCTGATCTGGTCACACTTGGAGGTTGGCCATGTTGATTGAGATTTTCGAGTGGGTGAAGATTTTAATGAAGTGATAGGTATACCAAGTTTTGGAAATTTGGTTTTGGTTTTGGGAAGTGATGGCGGAGGTCTTCGACATCCTTTCGTTAGAAACATCGGTCCACGAAGCTTTAATAGCTATCATGTCGGAGGCGGAAAGGGATCGCATTGTTGACTTGAACTCGGAGATGAGACTGATCTCACAGTATTTTGAAAGGCCATCTGGTAACATTTCAGGAAACGCTGACAAGCACAACATTGCGCCACATGGAGGATTGTAGCACTCTCGTCATAGTTCCCATTGTCAAAAAATTGGTAATGGTCGGTCGGTGAAAAACGGCCATAAACCAGTTGATGAGCTCAAACAAGTAATATTGGAGTATGATGATCTATGGGGTCGGGTGGCTAGCCTCCAAAAACGATCTTTAAAATGTCATTGGTTATTCTTAGATATGGCGGAAGTCGACATGGTTGAATGGGTTAAGACATTTTGGAATCCCATTCTGGGATATAATCTGAAGGTTAGTTTGATGATGAACACATGGTTTAGCATTCACTTCATGCATGAGGACGATTGCATCAAAATTCTCTGGCGCACATGGGTGCGGGGTAGAAGTTTTATGAGGCTACTACCTTGGTATGTTGGATTCAATTCTGTCATGGAGGCACCAAAAAAAAAGCTTATATGGGTTAAGTTTCCTAGACTCCCTCTTGAATTTTGGACTCTAAAGGCTTTGGCTACTATTGGAAATTCAATGCGGCACACCAAACATGTTGATCCAAGAATTCTGGGCACAAACGATAAGCGTATCGCATGGCTTCTAGTGGAGGTATGCTTTGCAGGTGGGCTATTGGGGGATGTGAATCTGATATCGAGACAGAGGAGACATAGACAAAGGGTGGATTATTTGGGGGTTCCATTCAGATGTCTGATATGTCACCATACTAGACATTTAATGAACAGATACCCCTCGAGGCTCCAGCATATGGGAAGCTTCAACAACCACCATCGTGGTTCTCATAAAGGAAAGTCATCTCTCGGCTCACAAGGTCATGGCCCCTCAGGTAACTCGTCCCTTCCCTCGCGTGAAACTGATTTTTTTGTTTCTTATGCTTATTTATCTCATAGGAACCATTCACCTCATTGTATTCCAGAGCCTCGTTATGTTCCCGAGCCTCGTGTTGACCACGCCCTCCTTGATTCCAATACTTTACCACTGCCTCCATCCACTTCTCTCTCTCCTATATAGAAGGTGGTTGATAATTTCACTTCTGACAACTCCGATGGCCCTCCTTCAGGCCCAATCTTGGTGGGCTTGATGAATGTCTCTCCATCCATGTCTCCGCTTAAATGGTATTTATCCCCATCACCACACGAACTCAGGGTGGGAGGACCCTTTGATTCCATGAGGAACACGGTTGGGAGAGACATTGAGTCACTGCTTTGAAACCTAAACCTTGACATTACTACTTCAATTGTTTTTGATAAGGCTCCTCTGGACCCTCCCCTCTCCATATCACGTGCTTCGGCTTTAAACATTACTGTGAGGAAAATATCCAAATTTGGATCCAGCCACTTTAGAGGCTTGCTCAAGACAAATCCTTATTCAAAGATGACCTGTATGACTTTCATGATGTTCCAATTTCTCCAGTTGATGATATCTAGGCACTTAGAGCAGGCGGCCCTGAATAGGTTTCCAAATGAATTCTATAATATCACTTAATATTAGCGAGATAGGCGACCACTCGAAACATCTTTGCCTTTGAGATTTATTTTCTAATTCCAGCCCTTTGTTGCTCTTTTCCAAGAGACTATGTGCTCTGGCTCCAAAGCTATCAATACACTACATAGTATTTGTCCGAGATGGCATGCGGTTGGAATTAACTCCATTAGCAGGGTCGAGGGTATGCTGGCCATGTGGAACCCTATTTTGGCAAATTTCTAGACTTTCAAGTTTTTCGGGGGAATAATTCTAACCAGCACCTTTAGGGGTTTTACAAAAAAGGTGCATGTGATTAATTTATATGCACCTTGCCAACACAGGTCATCCTTTTGGGACCACCTTGATTCATCATAGATTCTAGGTGCCAAAAACCTCATAGTAATTGGGGATTTCAATACAACTTTTGTATAAAATGAAATATGGGGGCAACGATCTTGACAGGACCCGTTGGCTGATTGAATTGGCTGGATTTTTAGTGACCACAACCTGCTAGACATTCACCCTGCCCCTCTTTTCCTGACATGAACCAATTGACATTCGGGACCTGAGTTCATTAGAAAGAACCTTGATAGGGCAATGGTCCACAAGAACCTTTCACAAATTATGGGGAACTTGCAGTCACAGGTGGTTGTTGCCTCTTTATCAGATCATATGGCGATTGTTCTCTCATGGTGCAAGGAGAAGGCCTGACAAGGAATGCCTTTAGAATTCAACAGATCCTGGCTCAATGAACCTCAATACAACCAGTTGGTTATTGAATTTTGGAAAGAAGATGATTCTTATTTAGGGCTCCATGGATGGAGAAATTTATCACAAAAGACGCGTAGATTAAAATTCCGCACGAAAACATGGGAGCGGGAAAAAAAGAAATAGTTTTGGATGGAGTTGAGTTCCATCTCTAATATGGTGTCAAACATCTATGAAGGAATGAAGGAGGTTTCTCCGGATAAACAAACGTATGAAAATATGGATGGGCTAGAGAAAATAAGGATGGAAATCCTAAAGATATAGGAGGTGACTTGGAAGCTCAAGAGTCAATTTCAGTGGCTAAAGGAAGGTGATTTGCACACCAAATACTTCCATCAGATGTAAAATGGGCGTAATAATATAAATTCAATTTGGAAAATTGAAAGGGCGAATGGTAATAAGGTATGCTCTACATTGGATGTACAGAAGGAAGCTTATAACTTTTTCTCAGAGTTCTACAGGGCTGAAGACGGTATTGACTATAGAAGTCACAAGTAGGTCTTGGATCAAATGTTTGTTATGTTCGACGAGGTTGCTAATGAGACGTCGAGGAAAGTCATTTCCAAGGATGAGATTGTGCCAATCCTCAAATAATTTGCACAAGACAAGAGTCCTAGCCAAGATGGACGGCCTGCAAAAAGTTTCATACATTTTTTTGAGTTAATGGCAGATGAGTTGCAACCAGTCATTGAGAAGGCACGATTGACGGGATTCATTCCTGGTGACACGAATTCCACATTTTTTTCTCTTATCCCTAAATCATCTGTGCCCAAATCATTTACTGATTTTAGGTTGATTGTCTTATGTAACATCATATATAATATATCATCTAAAATTATTGCCTTAAGACTAAAAGGGGTCCCGTCTAATTCCATTTCTGCTGAGCAATACGAATTTCTATAGGGGCGGTCCATTCATGTCGTCATGGCATCTGCAAAAGAAGTATTAAATTAGGTCCATTCACACAAAATGAAGGCTCTTATTATGAAGGTTGATCTTTATAAGGCTTATATCGACGTGGACTGGTTTTGTATTAGACTGGTTCTCTTAAAGGTTGGTATATTAGTGCAAAACATAAGGTGGATCATGGCGTGTATATCTTCTATTAGGTACGTTGTCATCATCAATGAGATGCTTTATAAAATTTTTATGACGGGTTGGGGTATTTGGCAGGGGTGTGCTTTGTCACCCTTAATTTTCATTCTCATTATGGATGGTTTTAGGAATTTATTAAAAATGGCTAAGTAAACATGATACTTTACGCCCTTATCCTTCTCTCCTTTTGTTAGTATTTCTCACTCTTTTTTTGTATATGACTTACTTGTCTTTGGCAGGCTTCTAAGAAATCAATGGTTTTATTCTGATTATATCCTTCTTCGCTTTGGTGCTACCTCTGGACTACATATTAAAAAAGGGAAATATTTCCTGAATTATGAACATGGTGACATAAATGAGATCAATTTCATTTCTGAGTTTTTGTGGTTACAAACCAAGCAGCTAGCGGAGGGTTTCTCATATTTTGGTTTTAGGTTGAAGCCTTGTGGTTATAAGTCGGTGGATTGGACATGGATTTTGGACAAGTTTAAACACATAATTCTTAAATGGACTCATAGATGGTTGTTTAGGGGGGAGATACATTCTTGTTCAAGCAGTCTTATTGCAGTTAGTGGTTTATTGGGTTCATTTATTCTATTTTCCTGAGCATAGGGTTTCTCTAATCAACATTACCATCTCTCATTTCTTATGGTCAGGATGTTTAAAGACAAAGAAGTATCATCTGTGTAGGCTGGACAATATATTGATCCCGAAGGAGTTTAGGGGCTGGGGGCTCCTGAATGTCCGTGCATTTTTTAATGTGCTACTTATTAAATCCCTTTGGTGCGCATTAAAAGGTCGGGGCATTTGGTCTGAAATTGTTCGAATCAAATATGTTGAGGGTGATCCTTTTTTGCAACTTTACATGGAATCTATGCTCCAATCAAAAAATGATTCCCAAATATGGAAGAGCTTTAAGACAGTAATGTCTTTGGTTGCTGTCTGATTGGTATGGAATTTTTGGAATGGTCAAAATATCACTCTGGGATGTGATAGAGTTTTGGGTATTGGTGATGGTATGATGTTGGAGGATAGGCTCATTCATAGGTTGGCTCACAGAGGAATTTTCTATTTATCACAGGTGATCATGTGTTGGCAACATGGTTCCTCGATATAGAAGTCCACTATACAAATGGGGCTGTCGGATTTGGACACTTGCTCTTGGCAGTGTTAGGTGGCTAAGTTACAAGCAGGTGGGCTTTGCCTACATCAAAAGGGTGACTAGATTGTTTGGGATGGGATTACGGATGGGGATGGGCTGGTGGTGAAACATGTATATTTCCATATTATCTACAATCAACTCGGAGATAGGTCTCCCTGCCCCTTCTAGTCATTCTGGAGCTTGAAAATTCCTCAAAAGATTCTTTTGTTTGGATGGCTTGCATGGAAGGGGAAAATTTTGACTTGGGATAGCCTTAATAAATGAGGAACTCATGGGCCTGGATGATGTTCCTTTTGTCATTCTCATGGTGAATCGGTTTACCATCTATTTTTATCATGTTCATTCACTCTCAAGATATGGTCTCTGTTATCTCACTATCTCATTGATCCGGAGTGGAGGCCGAATAATTTCATCAATACTCTTGAGGTTTTAGGAGCAATCAAAGATAAATACAAATATCTACCCTTCTATTTGTTTTGGGAGGTTTGGATTGCATGCAACCACCTTATTTTCAATGGAAGGCTCACAATCATTGCCCAAATTCATGGAGCCGTTATGGCATGGATTGATGCCTATCCCCCCTATGTAACATCTACAAAGGATTGTCCCTCTGTGTTCACCCACATCCAATTTCATTTCCGACGGTCTACTTTGATGGAGCTCAGCAAGGGGGATGTTGCAATTGTGGTGTGTTGATAAAATTATAGAATTAGGAATGATATCAGATCTATTGGAATTGTGGGAAGGGCTCAAACAATAAAGTTGGGCTTATTGCATTATGTAGTCGGCTTTGGGTGGCTTTTAATTTAGGGCTGCATTTAGTAAATATCTATGGTGATGCCAAGATCACCATAGATGGGATTTTAGGGAATTCTATCTTTCGCCCAAAAGGTTTGCAGGGATGGGTAGGTCGTATAAAAAATCTCTTGATTAAGCTCATTGAACCACCTATGCAGCATATTTACAGAGAAAACAACTCTCGCACTGATGTCCTCTCAAAGAAACGAATCTCTATTTCTTTTGGAGGCATCCATATTTCTCATTTCTATGATGCTCATCTGCTTTAGAATTTTGAAGTACCTTTGCCATGAATGCACTCTATTTTGTTTTTGTTTATGGCTATATGTTTTCTCTATCAACATCACATGAATCTGTGATTTTCACTCATGGGTGTGGGAGGTAAGTCGATGGACTGGTTTAGGTATAAGTATCTCATGCAGGCGAGCTAGTTTCTATGCAAGCGAGTCGTGATTCTCATCAAGTGAGCCTGTTTTAATATTTTTCTCAATTGGACGAATTTAGGATAAGGTTCAATTTATATGCAACGATATTATGAGGCATTGGAAGCGTGTGGGTGTTCTCATATTACATGCCTGTCTCTTAACTATCCTTCCATAGGTTCCGTGCTTTGGATCATATGCCTCACCCTAATGCTTGAATTGCAAAGACGATGCAAATGTTGGCTGTTTTGATTGTATATATTTTATTCTCATATGTACTCTTATATGGATTAGTCATGGGGATTGGTAGAGGCTAGTTCTTTCTCTACTTTTCATTGCTTCTTCTAGGATTATCCATGTTCATGTAGAAGAATTTTCCTTTTTTGCTATCCTGATTTTCAGGAGGATATGCTGGACTGGAATTTTTTATGATTATGTTCTTTCTGATGGGCTTGGATCATGGTTTATGGGCTGATTCCAGTTGGCATATGATTATGACAATGTATTGTTTATGTATCTTAATATAAACAAAGTTATTTTCCTTTAAAAAAAAAAAAAAGATAAATGGGAGGCTACGCAACAATTTGTTGTATTGTTTTCATACCACATGCTTGAAGTATGTTGAGCATCAATTATTTGCAAATATTCACACAATGGAAGTTCCGAAATTATCATGTAAACCCAAAATGAATTGATAAATATTTAGTGAAAATAATTAAATATATATCAAATATAGTTAAATATGTATTAAGATATTTCTAGTTCTCTTGCTAGTGTACGTTTCGAGACAATGGCAAATGAGAAATATGTAGCTCAGATCAAAACCAAAATTACTATTGATTATTCAATGTCATGTTGGCCTTCTTATTACCAACTCTTTTGTATTTTTTTTAATATATATAATTTTCTCTTAATAAAATCATACTTAATATATTAAATATCCAAACAAGATATATTATATTAAATAAAATACTATTTATTTAATAATATTTAAAAAAACCTTTAATGTAAATATTTCAATCAAAATATGTTTTCGCTATAAGCTCAATAAAATAACATCCACATAAATTAAGAGGTTGAACATTCACCCAAATGGGTATAGGAATTGCACTATAGGAAACAAACCACCTGTATTTAAAAAGTATAATAATCTTTACAAATTCTCAAATTTTCCATTACTTTAATGAAGTTAAGGAATGAGGACTTATATGTGGTATGAATGAGTTAGCATTATAATAATAATTTTATTTTAAAACAAGGCATTCTCTGTAAGAGAATATACCATCAAATTCTCAGCTTCTTAACATCATAGAATGAGGTATTTTCATTCCAAAGATCTTTCATTAATGTGGAGAGACCTTTATTCGTTCAAAACCAAAATAGAATGTTCAAAACCATAATAGAATTTTAAATGGTAAAAACATATTTGAGGTTCCTCGTAAGGTTATGCGACAATTGTTCAGTTTTCCTCTTGGCAGACAAGCCCAAAAAACTGAATTCCGTCACGAACATAGAGAGTGATAGAAATGAGTCCTAATTTTTATTTTTTCAACTTTACTCATATTGAATATTAGATATTTTTAATATATTATCATTATTTTCATGTTAAAATAGAATTCATCAAAAAATGCACGATATTGAATATATAGAGTTATTTATTAAATAAATAATTTAATTTGAATATCTATATCTATATCCAAGAAAAAAATATTAATCAATTATAAAGAAGATAAAGGTCCAAGAGAGTTGAAACTTAACTCTCATACCATATGTAACAACTCATAATTTAAATATACAAATAATTACATCAATTATGTGATTTATAATTAACACAAAAATATTCAACTAATTTATATAGGTTTACGAAAAACATGAATATATATGACTTACATGTAGTGATGATATTTCTTTACTTGTGACTTCAGAGTTGAATGCTATTTGAATCTCTCTAACCACAACAAAGTTTTTGGGGATGAATCTCTACACTACACATAATATTTCCGCAGTTGCTCATCCCTGCATCCTCTATCAATCTACTAGTGCCAGGGAATCCGTTGTCTCACAACATTTTTCTTCCAAGAGAATGGATGCACAAATGAATCTCACCATCTATTAAATAAACCAAAAAATGGAAAGGTATTTGCATGCACGCATTCCATGTTTCAATGTGTCAACTTTTCTTTATTTATTTTAAGTTTTACTTAATTTAATATTTCTCTTAATTTAACTCTTTTTATTTTAATTATTTTAACATTTTGTTAACTTTACTCATTCGTACTTATATATATATATATATATATATATTTACAACTCTAGTTTATTATTTATTATTTTATTTATTTATTATTAATATATTATCTTCATTATTTATTATTTATTTAATCATATTGTAATATTGTATTATTTTATTTTATTTTTACTATTATTATGGGGTATTACAACATTTTAAATAAAAATACTCATTCTTTATTGGGCTGAGTATATTAGAGATGTGTAACTTAATGTAACACAATATAATGTAAACATTTTAACTCCGTGAAAATAAAATAAAAGTAACAAAATAAAAATAACCATTTGAAAATTAATAATAAATACAAATAAAAATTATCCATGGTACTAAGAATCCATGGTATTCAACCAAGGTATTCATATGGAATATGAATTTTTTAGGGGCAAATTAAACTATATAGATTCATCGTAGTTTGTTGTTATATTTAGATACATAATTAGGTATAGAAAATGGTGGTATTAAACCCATGTAGCCTGTAAAGGTAAATCATTTTTATGGATATGTTGGCACTCGGAATTTGTATGGATATGTTCGGTGTCCCTATTTTGTTTTTAATGTTTTTTTTTAATACATAATGTTTATATATGCATAGAATATTTAGAACTTCCTTTAGGCTATCGGGTGATTCATGAAGGTGTTTTTAAGAAGTGTAAGGTTAAATAGAATTGCATAAAATAGAAAAAAATAGTTGCTTCTTCATTATAATAGCTTCTTTGATAATAACGTTAATATAATATATGTAATATATTCTCTTAATTTATGTGTAATAATGTGCTATAGAAATAGAGCTCATGTAGATCTAGGATTGTAAGTTTAGAAATGAATAACCTTAACTATGAAAGTGAGCTTGCATCTCGGGAGGAGGTGGGAGAAATATTAGATAAAATGTAGTTATTACATTTTATCTTTATGTCTACCTTCATCCACTTTTTACTAGCTTGCGAGAAATATTGGGTTAAATATAATTCTATAATATTACATTTTACCCAATATTTCCCCTTGACAAGTCCACTTTTTATTGTAATTTTTCTTTACATTTGACGTTTGAATAAACTTTAGTATTTAGGTTGGGGGTGGTGGAAAATATTAGGTAAAATGTAATAATATTACATTTTAATTAGTAATTCCCCCACCCCTAGCCACTTTTTATTAGGTGGGAGTAGTAATAAATATTGTGTAAAATACAATACTATAATATTATATTTTATCAAAGATTATTATATCCAATATTTCCTCTCACCCGATCAACATTTTATTAAAAGAAAACTTTATACATTAGGTTCATAAGTAAAATTAAATCATATGTAAATATTTGATCAGAGTATGGTAGAGATGTTGTAATCTTTACCATTTTGACTCGGTCCAAATAAAATAAAATATAAATAAAATATAAAATATATATCAGTAATTATACTTATATTTATAATTATAATTAATAATTCCCCAATGGCAATGTTTTTAATGAAGGATGGGTGGGGGAAGGGATGTCGGTGGAGCCCATCTGACCTCCACGCACGATCCATTTGCCTGTTAATTTGATATGACCACCCGAGCCGACATGCGAGGTTGTCATCCATGTGCACTAAATGGTGTTATAACTCTTCCCGGGAGCAGGCGATGTATCAATTGGTTGTGATGGGAGATGATAGAGCTCTACATTGGATATACAAAAGGAGGCTTATAAATTTTTCTCGGACTTCTACAAGGTTGAAGATGGTATTGACTATAGAAGCCAGAAGTGGGTCCTGGATCAAATGCATATTATGTTCGATGAGGTTGCTAATGAGACGCTGGGGAAAGTCATTTCCGAGGATGAGATTGCGGCAGTACTCAAATCCTTTGCACAAGACAAGAGTCCTGACCCAGATGGATGGCCTGCAAAATTTTTCATACATTTTTGTGTGTTAATGGCAGATGAGTTGCAATCATTCATTAAGAAGGCACAACCAACAGGATTCATTACTGGTGACACAAATTCGAAATTTTTGGCCCTTATCCCTAAATCATCTGCACCCAAATCCTTTAGTGATTTTAGGTTGATTTCCTTATCTAACATCATATATAAGATATCATCTAAAATAATTTCCTTAAGACTAAAAGGGATCATGTCTAATTCCATTTCTGCTGAGAAATATGACTTTCTACAGGGGTGGTCCGTTCATGATGTCGTGGCATCTGCACAAGAAGTATTACATTTTTTCCATTTGTGCAAATTGAAGGCTCTTATTATGAAGGTTGATCTTTATAAGTCTTATGACTGTGTGGACTAGGTTTTTATTAGATTGGTTCTCTTAAAGGTTGGTATATCAGTGCAAAACATAAGGTGGATCATGGTGTGTATATCTTATGTTAGGTACACTATCATCATCAACGGGGTGCCTTCTAAATTTTTTGTGACGGTTCAGGGTCTTCAGTAGGGGTGTGCTCTATCACCCTTAATTTTCATTCTCATTATGGATGGTTTCATAAATTTATTAAAAATGTCTAATCAAGCACGATACTTTACGGGCTTATTGTTCTCTCCTTTTGTTAGTATTTCTTACCCTTTGTTTTTATATGACTTACTTGTCTTTGGCAGGCTTCTAAGAAATCAATGGTTTTATTTTCGTTATATACTTCTTCGCTTTGGTGTTGCCTCTAGACTACATATTAATAAAGGGAAATATTTCCTGATTTATGAACATGGTGACATAAATGAGATCAATTTCATTGTTGAGTTTCTAGGGGTAAAAACCAAGCAGCTAGCGGAGGGTTTCTCATATCTGGTTTTTAGGTTGAAGCCTTGTCGTTATAAGTAGGTGGATTGGACATGGATTGTGGACAAGTTTAAATGAAAAATTATTAAATGGAATCATAGATGGTTGTCTTTAGGGGGGAGATACATTCTTGTTCAAGTAGTATTATTGAAGTTAGTGGTTTATTCGGCTCATCTATTCTATTTTCCTGAGAATATGGTTTCTCTAATCAACGCTTCCATCTCTCATTTCTTATGGTCGGGGGCTTTAAAGAAAAAGAAGTGTCATCTGTGTAGGCTGGAAAGTATATCGATCCTGAAGGAGTTTGGGGGTTGGGGGCTCCTGAATGTCCATGTATTTTCGAATGCGCTACTTATTAAATCCCTCTGGAACACATTAAAAGGACTGGGCATTTGATCTGAAATTGTCTGAATCAAATATGTTGAGGGTGATCCTTTTTTGAAACTTTATATGGAATCTATGCTCCAATCGAAAAATGATTCCCAAATATGGAAGGGCTTTAAGAAAGTAATGTCTTTGGTTCTTGTCCGATTGGTATGGAATTTTCGGAATGGTCAAAATATCACTCTAGGATGTGATAGAGTTTTGGGTCTTGCTGATGGTTTGACGTTAGAGGATAGGATCATTCACAGGTTGCCTGACAGAGGCATTTCCTATTTATCACAGGCGATTATGTGCTGGAAACATGGTTCCCCGATATGGAAGTCTGCTGCAAAGTTGGGGATGTCGGATTTGGAAGCTTGCTCTTGGCAGCGTTACGTGGCTAAGTTACAGGAGGGTGGGCTTTGCCTACATCAAGAGGGTGACCAAATTGTTTGGCATGGGATTATGGTTTGGGATGTGCTGGTGGTGAAAGATGTATATTTCCATATTATTTACAATCAACTTGGAGATAGGTCTCCCTCCCCCTTCCATTCATTCTGGAGTTACAAAATTCCTCACAATATTCTTTTGTTTGGATGGCTTTCATGCAAGGGGAAAATTTTGACTTGGGACAGCCTTAATAAACAAGGAACTCACAGGCATGGATGGTATTCCTTTTGTCATGCTCATGGTGAATCAGCTTCCCATTTGTTTTTATCATGTTCGTTTACTCTTAAGATATGGTCTCTGTTCTCTCACTGTCTCGTTGATCCAGAGTGGAAGCCGAATAATTTCATCAATACTCTCGAGGTTTTGGGAGCAATCAAAGGTAAATACAAATCTTTTCCCTTCTATTTGTTTTGGGAGGTTTGGCTTGCACGCACTCGCCTTAATTTCGATGGAAAGCTTGAAATCATTTCCCAAATTCATGGAGCCATTATGGCATGGATTGATGCATATCCTCCCTCTATATCGTCTACAAAGGATTTGTCCCTCCGCATTCACCCACATTCAATTTTATTGTTGGCGATCTACTTTGATGGAGCTTAGAAAGGGGGATATTGTGGTTGTTTTGCGTTGATAAAACTAGAGAATTCAGAAAGATATCATATCTATTGGAATGGTGGGAAGTGCTCAAACAACAAATTCTGGCTTCTTGAATTATGGAGTGGGTTTTGAGTGGATTTTAATTTAAGGCTACATTCAGTAAATATCTATGGTGATGCCAAGATAACCATAGATGGGATTTCAGGGAAGTCCATCTTTCACCCAAAAGTTTTGCAGGGATGGGTAGGTCATATAAAAAATATCTTGATGAAGCTCAATGATCCGCCTATGCAACATATTTACAGAGAAAAAAACTCTTGCACTAATGTCCTATGAAAGAAAGGCCTCTCTGTTTATTTTGGTACCATCCATATTTCTCATTTCCGTGATGCTCATCTGATTCAGAATTTTGAAGTACCTTTGCCAGGAATGCACATTATTTTTTGTTTTGTTTATGGTTGTATGTTTTATCTATCAAAATCACATGAATCTGTCATTTGCACTCATGGGTGTGGGAGGTAAGTCAATGGACTAGTTTACGTATAAGTATCTCATAAAGGCGAGCCAGTTTTTATGCAAGCGAGCCGAGATTCTCATCAAGTGAGCTTGTTTTAATAATTTTCTCAATTGAATGAATTCAGGATAAGGTTTAGTATATATGCAATGAGAGTCTGAGGCATTGTATGTGCGGCAGTGTTCTCATCTTACATGCTTGTCCCTTAACTATCCTTCCATAGGTTTCGTGCTTTGGATCATATGCCTCACCCTGATGCTTGAATTCCGAAGATGATGCAAATTTTGGTTGTTCTGATTGTATAGCGTTTATTCTCGTATGTGCTCTTATATGGATTAGTCATGAGGATTTGTTGAGACTAGTTCTTTCTCTACTTTTTTATTATTGCTTCTGGGATGATCCATGTTCATGTATAAGAATTTTCCTTTTTCACTATCGTGACCTTCAAGAGGATATGATGTAATGAAATGTTTTATGATTATGTTCTTTCTGATGGGCTTGGATCATGGTTTATGGGATGATTCCAGTTGACATATGATTATGACAATGTACTATTTATATATCTTAATATAAACAACATTCTTTTCCTTTCTGAAAAGAAGAAGAAGAAGATAGATTGGAGGCTACGCGACAAATTTTTTTGTTTTCATACCACGTGCTTGAAGTATGTTGAGCATCAATTATTTTCAAATATTCACGCAATGGAAGTTCCAAATCATCATGTAAACCCAGGATGAGTTGCTAAATATTTAGCGAAGATAATTAAATATATATCGAATATAATTAAATATATATCAAATATAATTAAATATCTATTGAGATATTTCTAGTTCTCTTGCCAGTGTAAGTTTCTAGGCAATGGCACATGAGAAATATGTGGCTCGGATCAAAACAAAAATTACTATTAATTATTCTAGGCAATGGCACATGAGAAATATGTGGCTCGGATCAAAACAAAAATTACTATTAATTATTCTATATCATGTTAGCTTTCTTATTACTAACGTTTTTGTATTTTTTTAATATATATAATTTTCTCTTAATAAAATCATATTTAATATATTAAATATTTAGATAAAATATATTATATTAAATAAAAAACTCTTTATTTAATAATATTTAAAAAAGCCTTTAATGTAAATATTTCAATCAAAATATGCTCAATCAAAATAACATCGACATAACTTAAGAGGCTGAACATTCGTCCAAATGGGTATAGGAATAGCACTATAGAAAACAAACCACCTGTATTTAAAAAGTATAATAATCTTTACAAATTCTCAAATTTTCCATTACTTTAATGAAGTTTAGGAACGAGGAGTTATATGTGGTCTGCATGAGTTAGGATTATAATAATAATTTTATTTTAAAACAAGGCATTCTCTGTAATAGAATATACGAGGAAATTCTCAGCTTCATAACATCGTAGAATGAGATATTTTCATTCCAAAGATCTTTCATTAATGTGAAGAGACCTTTATTCATTCAAAACTATAATAGAATTTTAAAGGAGCAAAAAATATTAGAGGTTCCACGTAAGGTTATTCGACAATTGTTCAATTTTCCTCTTGGACAAGCCCAAAAAACTGAATTCCATCATGAACATAGAGAGTGATAGAAATGAATCCTAATTTTTTTTTTCCAACTTTACTCATTGAATATTAGATATTTTTAATATATTATCATTATTTTCATGTTAAAATAGAATTCATTAAGAAATTCACGATATTGAATATATTGAGTTATTTATTAAATAAATAATCTAATTTGAATATTTATATTTAAGAAAAAAATAGTAATCAATTATAAAAAAAATAATCCAAAAGTTTAAGAGAGTTGAAACTTAGCTCTCATACTATATGTAACAACTCATAATTTAAATATACAAATAATTATATCAATTATGTGTTTTATAATTAACACAGAATTATTTAACTAATTAATATAGATTTTCCAAAAACAAGAGTATATATGACTTACATGTAGTGACGATATTTCTGACCCCGGAGTTGAATGCTATTTGAATTTCTCTAACCACAACAAAGTTTTTGGGGATGACTATTTACACTGCACATAATATTTCCACAGTTGCTCATCCCCGTGTCCTCTATCAACCTACTAGTGCTAGGAAATCCATTGTCTCACAACATTTTTCTTCCAAGAGAATGGATGCACAAATGAATCTCATCGTTTATTAAATAGACCAAAAAGTGGAAAGGTATCTTCATGCACTCATTCCATGTTTCAACGTGTCAAATTTTCTTTATTATTTTAAGTTTTACTTAATTTAATATTTCTCCTAATTTAACTTTTTTTATTTTAATTCTTTTAACATTTTGTTAACTTATTCTTACTTTTATAGTTTACTTTATATATATTTATTAACAACTCTAGTTTATTATTTACTATTTTATTTATTTATTATTCATATATTTCCTTCATTATTTATTATTTATTTAGTGTTATTATCTTTTCTTTATTATTTATTAGTTATTTACTATTATTTTATTTTGTTTATTATTTATTATTTATTTAATCATATTTTAATATTATATTATTTTATTTTATTTTACTATTATTATGGGCATTACAATATTTAAAATAAAAATACTCATTTTTTATTGGCGTGAGTATATTAGAGATGTGTGACATTAATGTAAACATTTTGACTTGATAAAAATAAAAATAAAATATGGTAGAGATGTGTAATTTAATGTAACACAATATAATGTAAACATTTTAACTCGGTGAAAATAAAATAAAAATAACAAAATAAAAATAACCATGTGAAAATTAATAATAAATACAAATAAAAATTAACCATGGTACTAAGAATCCATGGTATTCAACCAAGGTATTCATATGGAATATGACTTGTTTAAGAGGAAAATTAAACTATATAGATTCATGTTAGTTTGATGTTATATTTATATACATAATTAGTTGTATAAAATGGTGGTATTGAACCCATGTAGCCAGTAAAGGTAAAACATTTTTATGGATATGTTGGCACTTGGCATTTGTATGGATATGTTCAGTGTCCTGATTTTGTTTTTAATGTTTTTTTAATACATAATGTGTATATATGCTTAGAATCTTTAGAACTTCCTCGAGACTATTGGGTGATTCATGAAGGTGTTTTTAAGAAGTGTAAGGTTAAATAGAAATAGAAATAGAGCTCACGTAGATCTAGTATTGTAAGTTTAGAAATTAATCACCTTAACTATGGAAGTGAGCTCGCGTCTTGGGAGGAGGTGGGAGAAATATTAGGTAAAATGTAGTTATTACATTTTATCTTTATGTCTACCTTCATCTACTTTTTACTAGCTTGTGAGAAATATTGGGTTAAATATAATTATATAATATTATATTTTACCCAATATTTCCCCTTGATAAGTCCAATTTTTATTGTATTTTTTCTTTACATTTGACGTTTGAATAAAATTTAGCATTTAGGTTGGGGGTGGTGGAAAATATTAGGTAAAATGTAATATTATTAAATTTCAATTAGTAATTCCCCCACCCCTAGCCACTTTTTATTAGGTGGGAGTAGTAATAAATTTTGGGTAAAATATAATACTTTAATATTACATTTTATCAAAGATTATTATATCCAATGTTTCCTCTCATTCGATCAACATTTTGTTAAAAGAAAACTTTATACTTCAGGTTCATAAGTAAAATTAAATCATAGGTAAATATTTGATTCGAGTATGGGAGAGATGTGTATAAGAAATTTTCAGTGAAAATCGCATGTAAGAAATTTTTGTCGACGCGTTTTGAACTAGCCAATGTGGTTCATCATCAGGACAAGATGAGATATCTGATTAAGAAACCTATTTAAATAGATAAGGACATCTCCAACTAGCCGTTGAAAAAATGGCTAGTTCAAGTCAAACTAGCCTTTTTTTCAACGGCTAGTTGGAGCTATCCTTATCTATTTAAATAGGTTTCTTAATCAGATATCTCATCTTGTCCTGATGATAAACCACGCTGGCTGGTTTGAAACACGTTGAAATTTTTTTCTTACATGTGATTTTCACAGCAAATTTCTTATACACATTTTATGGATCACGGAAGCTAAATTCCTAATAGGGTAGAGATGTTGTAATATTTAATAAATAAATTAAAATATAAAATACAAATTAGAAATTATATTTATATTTATAATTATAATTAATAATTCCCCAATGGCATTTTTTTTAATGAAGGATGGGTGGGGGAAGGGATGTCGGTGGATGATCAAAATTGGATCAGGACCTAATTGATAGCTCAAATTTCAAAGTGTTCAAAAGTGTGTCAAACCCGAGTGACTGGATAGATCTCATCTTCCTGATTCCGACGTCGCGAATGGTTCGAAAAACCAACACCGTATGAAGAAGTTATCGCGTTTTGAAAAGCCCAGTAAACTGCAATTCTACAGTTGACCAAGGTTGACTAGGCATTGGAACAGTTAGCAAAAAAGAATATTCCAAGGAATATTCCTCAAAATATTCCCTCGAAATATTCCTTCCAGGCCAATTAGATGTTGACAAGTGTTGAATTTTTATTTGATGTATGGTGGGATGATCGAATTAAAAGCTGCCACATCACCAACCCTCAGGCTGCCACGTGGCCTTGCAATGCTACATTAAAATTTTGTGGGTCCGTAGGAATCGACCGAGAGACATCCATCCAGGCACATGAATTGTTTACCATTTTCCCTATGCTTTTGTTCTTGAACTCTTTATGTAGAGTTTTATATTTATTGTGTGTTGCATATGAGGTTGGGAGTTGGGAACCACTGGCAGTCCCAACCCGCCAACGTGTTGAATCTTTAATTAAACTGAGAGGGGGGGGGGGGGTGAATCAGTTTAATACATACATAAACCTTTTAAAATTTTCACCAAAATTATTTACAGCTTAATATGTGAACAATCTTATTTGCAGCCAATATTAATTTAATGTGACACCATACTTATGTTGAGAGCAGCAAGCAATTAAGCAGATTGAAATAATCACATCAACACATAAGAAGCACACATAGAGACAATAGATGTAAGTGGAAACCCATAAAGGGAGAAAACCACATCTTATTATTGTTGTGATGCAAAGGCAAGCTCCAACTCCCTCTCACCACTGTTTTTCTGCAGGCACCAACCTATAGGAGGCTCCTACCTCAATTCTGCAAGTTACAACTTGCAAGGAAGCACCAACTCCCTTCAGTTTTCTGCAGGCACCAACCTACAGGAGGCTCCAACCTCAGTCAGCTACAACTGACAGCTATCAAGCTGCAACTTGATAGGGAAGCTCCAACTTCCTCAATTTATCAAACTAAAAATTTGTTGATTTACCTCAGATATCAGCTCTGTTATGTAGCTTCTCTTTCTGCTCTTCTTTTCTTAATCTTCTCTGCCTCACACTTCTATATTCTGCCTTCTCTGGATTTACTCTCTCTAACCTCTATTTTCATATCAAGATGATATTATTTATAGAGTTCTTCACATGACTATTTGTATTTCACAAAGAATTTGGAGTGAACAGTCATGACTCTTTGGCTTCTGTCTTCTCATTCCTTTTATTACCTTATTCAATAAACATAATTGTAGGTGCTTATTTTAATATTACAGTGGGATATTTTCTCTCTTCCAGAGACTTGCCAATGCATCACAAACAATATAAACCAATTAAAATATTACATTTAATTACAATGAGAGCTCCAGCTCACTCATACAGCCTTTTGGATCGCTGCGCATTTGTCTTTTCTTTGACTTTGTTGGTCCCTTTCTCTCCTCTGTATGGCTTTCTGTTTATGGTTGCTGAGTAGCTCCTGAATTTATGAGCTGCATTTTTATTTATATTTTTATATCAGCGCTTTATATATATATATGAAACTGTTGACTATAATTCTGGACAAATTCCAATGCTCTGTACGTAGCAAGTGTCTTGTTGATGTGGCGAGTTCCGCAAGCAGAACAGACATACATCCCAGTTATTTTAAATAAAGAATCGCTCTCCACCTTGAGCCGAAGCCCATGGGTCCACAGACCATGTGACATATTTCAATATAATCGCCACAACATTTTATAATAGTGCCTTATATATATATATATATATATATATATATATATATATATATACCATAATTTCAATTCTTGGCGAGCTTATATAAAGTTTCAACATATACACTGCCACTTCCACTATAATCAATAGAATGTCATATATTTGGGCCCACTTTCCATGCTTTCCGATGCTATACTTGACTTCTTCCGATTGTGATTGATCGCAATCACAATTTCCATTTGAATGTACCAACATTCCAATATTCCGAAGCTCCAATTGCGATTACTCTGATGCAATACGACTAATCGCAATCGCAAATTCCATTTGCATGTCCTGATGCTCCGCTTTAACTCCGATTGCAATTGGTCACTATTGTGATTTCTCTGATTGCGATTAATCGCAATCGTGACTTCGAATACTCTGATGCTATTGACCACTCCTGCTCCGATTGCGATTAATCACAATCGCAATTTTCTGTTGTGATGTTCCGATGATCTTATAATCTCTGAGGCGATTAGAATGATCTGATGCGATTATGCCGGACTTCAAATACATTTGAATCATAATTCATACACCCATCGGGTCCAGTCTTCAATCGCAATTGCAACTTTCTATTGCATGTTCCGATGCCTTGCTTAAATCCGATGCGATTGGGAAGGGTCCCACCATATAAGGTACTTGGGTTCTGATAATAAAGTGCTCCATATCATTTAATATTATGCTTTGAACCTTTATGTATAAGGCGTCGAATATGTAATGCGCTGTATGTATACTCCTCCATGGGTAACGATTCCCGGAATGAGATTTGTGTATATATATACTTTAATGCTTTGGGTTATATGATTCCCGAAATTGTTTGCCGTATCTTCTGGGCTCGGGTTGCTGATTCTTAATTTGTTTTAGCATCCTTCTCCGGTTGCTTATCTTTATGTGCCTCTGTTGTGCTAATGCCTTTGCCACTCGACTGCTTCACTGCCTCTTTATTTGCTGCCTCTGTCTCCACTACTCGACCGTTTCACTGCCTCCATATTCGCTGCTTCTGCCTCCACTGCTCAATCGTTTCACTCTGCCTCTGTACTTGACTGTTACGCTTTAGCAGTATTCTACCACCTGTCTCCTTTGACTATTTCTGCTTCAGCGCTACTCGACCTCTGCCTCTGCCTTCTGCTGTACATATTCCCTACTGCTGTTCTTTGCTTTCTTTGCCATCAATGAAAATATTTCTAATAGTCTCCCCCTTTGGCATTGATGGCAATACACTTCCTCTATTTGCCTGTTAGAATCCTTTCTTATGTTACTTGCTCTTCCTCCCCCTTTGACATCAATGGCAAAGGACGACACCTCATTTCTTCGTATAGGCTCTATCATTGCATTTCCTTTCTTTCAGTTGTATTTAGACCACCATTTTCTGTCTTTGTACCCTACTACTCTAGACTGTTGTACAAGACTTTTTGAGAGAACACTTTAAGGATTATTGAACTTGAATATACGTTTTTTCTCTGTCTGATATAGTGAGCCAATTTATGTTTTATAGCTGTGTTTCATCTGTAGTGCCTGTTGTTTGTAATCTGTGCTAGATTTTAGATAGGGATGATGCATTTAACGACTAAAAGGTCCTTGTTGCTGTTGTAAACAATGAATCACACCAGAGCTTACAGCTCATTGTAAGAATGGGCAATATCTTTCAATATTAGAAGCCAACTGACTTTCCTTTTTGTATAATGTGTTTTCAAAAAAAACCCTCCAATGTTTTGGTCAGTTTTACTTATCAAACATGCAGTTTTATTTAGATGGTAATCACAGTTATTCCTTTATTCTTCAGATATTTTGACTGTTCTATCAGAGTGAATTTCCACAAAAGCATATTCAAGATATTTGATTGAAAACTCAGCAAACAGCCTTCGCACAGTTTTGTAACTGATATTAAAAAAAAACTTTGGAGATATACATGTTTTGGCTTCAGGAAGGCATGCAATTATATATATAGAAGAAGATATTGCTTCAACGCTCAATATGCTACTTTAGGTGTAAGCAAGTTAATGTTATTTTTTCTCTGCTACTGACCTTTTTCATGTTGAATGTTGATAATACTGAGAATATTATCTTATATCTCTTTGATCCTGTGGACCTATTTTATGCTTCCCTTGCTTGCTGATTTCCTTTAGGAATGATATTTTTGTTTCTGTTCTCCCCCTGAGACTGTGCTTTCTCTTCATATTAGAGAGTAGTATCTGCAGATACTACCCCTAATTTATCTCTCAAATATTGAAATGATTCTCTAGCAAGAGGTTTGGTAAATATATCAGTTGTCTGTTCTTTTGTTGGCACATACTCCAGCTTTACTATCTTCTGAGCCACTTGTTCTTGGAGAAAATGATACTTGATTGGGATATGCTTAGTTTTTGAGTGAAGCACAGGATTTTTTGATATACTTATAGCGCTTGTATTATCACATTTGATTGAGATAGGTTCATTAATGCTTACCTTCATGTCTTGAAGAGTCTGCTTCATCCACATGACTTGTGTACAACATGCTGCTGCTGCTATATATTCTGCTTCAGCTATAGACAGGGAGATAGATGTTTGTTTCCTGCTTAACCATGCCACCAGAATTTCTCCTAGATAGAATGCACCTCCACTTGTACTCTTTATGTCATCCACACAGCTGGCCCAATCTGCATCTTTGTATGTTGTCAAGGTGAAGCTTTTGCCTTTAGGATATCAAAGTCCATATTGTGCTGTTCCTTGTAGATATATGAATATTCTTTTGACTGCAAGAAGGTGATTTTGTTTAGGCACTGCTTGATATCTAGCCACTAGTCCTACTGCTAGCATGATGTCTGTTCTTGATGCTTTCAAATACAACAGGCTTCCTATCATGGATCTGTAGAGTTTTTTATCAACATCTGCAGATCCATCATCAACACACAACTTTCATCCCATGATCATGGGAGTTGTCACAGGTTTGCAATCCTCCATTTTGAATTTTTTCAGCATTTCTTTTAAGTATTTTTCTTGAGAGATGAATGTACATGTGTTATTTTGCTGAATTTGCAGTCCCAGGTAGAAACTGAGCTCTCCAATCATCGACATTTCAAACTTTGTTTTCATTTCATCTGCAAACCCTTTTGCTAGTTCTTCTATGTTGCTTCCAAACATAATGTCATCAACATATACTACAACAATCAGGAGTTCATTTTCATGGGCTTTTAGATATAGATTGTTGTCTACTCCACCTCTCTTAAAACCCTATTTTTGCAAATATTTATCTAGTCTTGAGTACCAAGCACGAGGAGCCTGTTTCAGTCCATATAGGGCCTTCTTCAGTCTGCACACATAGTCTTCTTTGTCTGTCAATGAGAAGCCTTCTGGTTGTTCCATGTAGACTTCTTCTTCCAAGTCTCCATTCAGGAATGCAGATTTTACATCCATTTGATATACTTTGAAGTTTTGGTAGCAAGCAAATGCCAGAAACATTCTGATAGCTTCCATTCTGGCTACAGGGGCAAATGTTTCATCGTAATCCAGTCCTTCAATTTGTGAGTATCCCTTACAGAAAAGTCTGGCTTTATTCCTAATTACCTGTCCTTCTTCATTCATTTTGTTTTTTAATACCCATTTTGAGCCTATGACATTTTTCTCAGTGGGTCTAGTCACTAGTTCCCAGGTATTATTTTTCTCAATTTGGTCCAATTCTTCATTCATAGCATTCACCCAAGACTTGTCCTTGCTGGCTTCTTCAAATTTCTTTGGCTCTATTTGTGACAACATGGCTATGTATACCTCTTTTGTTTGTTCTATTAGCTGCCTTCTTGTTTGGACCCCTGCTTTCTTGTCTCCTATGATTTGACCTTCAGGATGATTCTTCTGAGTGTATCTTGAGGGGGCTTTTGAGCTCAGTTCTACATCTTCTATTGTCTTGCTTGTTTCATCATCATTCGTGTCTTCTTCTTCATGGTTTTCTGATGGACTGCTACAGTTTGTATTTCTTGTATTTTTTGGAAGTTCTTCATCAAATCTCACATCAATACATTCAACTATTTTCCGAAGAGTCTTGTTGTAGCACCTGTGCCCTTTACTTTTGGATGCATATCCTAGAAATATCCCTTCATATGCTCTTGCATCAATTTTCCCAAGATTTTCATCATTATTCTTTATGTAACACTTGCTTCCAAAGATTCTAAAATGTTTAAGTGAATCAGGTTTCCCATGCCATAGTTCATAGGGAGTCTTGTCACTGCTTGGCCTTAAGTGGGCTTTGTTCAGAATATGCACTGCTGTGTGTACTTCTTCTGCCCATAAAGTTTGTGGAATATTATTCTCCTGCATCATGGCTCTGGCTATTTGTTGAACAGATCTGTTTTGTCTCTCTACTAATCCATTCCGCTGAGGTGTCCCTGCAATAGTAAATTGTTGTTTTATGCCATATTCATTACATAGATCTGCAAAGTCATAATCTGTGAATTCACCTCCTCTGTCTGATCTGATGCATTTCAGCTTGCATCCTGTCTGATTTTCTGCTAATGCTTTAAATATTTTGAATTTGTCCAAAGCTACTGATTTATTCTTGAGAAAAGCAACCCATGTCATTATGGAGAAATCATCTATTATCAGCATGAAGTAGGATTCTCCACTTGGTGTTTTAGTTCTTGCAGGTCCACACAGATCCATGTGCACAAGCTCGAGTGGTCTTCTTGTTGATAACTCCTCTTGGCTTTGAAGGATGTGCATGTTTGTTTGCCCAATTGACATGATTTGCACATGGTATTAGAAGGTCGCTTTATTTCTGGCATGTCTCTGCTAGCTTTCTTCTTGCTTAGTCTCATGATGTGATTGAAGCTGAGATGTCCCAATCTTTTATGCCATAACCATGACTCCTCAAGTTTGCTAAGATGGCATGCTTCATCTTCCTCTTTCACAATGTAAACATTGCTCTCTATTCGAACACCTTTGAGCAGAGTCTTACCTGTGGTGCTTGATCTGACTTCACAGTCTTGTGCTCTAAAAATAACTTCACAGCCTTTGTCACACATCTGACTGACACTTAATAAATTTTCTTTCAACCCATCTACATATAGTACATCTTGGGCCTTTCCTCTGCCATTGTCTATGCTGACTGAGCCTTTTCCCTTGATCTTTCCTGATTTGTCATTTCCAAAAGTGACATTGCCCGATTTCTTTTCATCAAGAGTTATAAACTTGCTTCTATCTCCAGTCATGTGTTTTGAGCAACCACTATCCAAATACCACTGACTTTTCAGATCTTGAGCAGTTAGAGCCAAGTCACTTTTATTCATTTTCTTTATCCATTGAAGGCACCCTTTTGTTTGATATCTTTTGTGAGGTGATGAACTACATCTTCTGAGAGGAAATTTGGAAGGCATATGTCCAACTTGATAGCATATACAGCATTTGATTATAGTTTTTGCAGAATTGTGAGTATGAACAAAACTTCTTTGATTCATAAACCTCCTTGAGCTGTTGAGCATCAATCTTTGTCCATACTTTCTACATTCAATAATTTTATGGCCAAATTCCTTACAATAAAAACAGTAACCATAGAAAATATTTGCATACCTGATGTAAGGTTGTCTCTTCCAGTTGTTTGCTTGAGGCAGTCTCTTCAATGTTTGCTTCATTTGCTGGTTTGAATTACTCCTCTTTGCATGGAAATATGCAGCAATGTGTCCCAGCTTGTGGCAAGCATAACAGGTGGCATTCTTCATAGGAGGGAAGAGTCTCCTTTGAAAACTTCCAAGTTTGATATATTCAGAGGCATATGTCCCTTTCCCAATTGTCTTAGTATTTATTCCATTCTTGACTACTGATGGTTTCTTCTGATCTCTGTCTTTCTCATTACAGGTATCTTCTTTTGTAGTAATTGTTTGAGTTGCTTCATCATTCTTCTTTTCTTTTACAAAAATAATCTCTCTGTCAACCTTTTCTTTGCTTTTACTTGATTCTCCATCATATCCTATTCCAGTTTTTATCATAGGGGATCTTTGAGCAACCAAAATTTCATTCAACTTACTATAGCTTGTTGTTTGAGACGAGTTTATAGCCACATTTCTTTGAGCATTTTCTAGTTTCTTCCTGAGGAATACTACTTCTTCTTCCATCTTCTCTTGTTCTCGGGTTTTATCTTTGATTTGTTGAAGTAACATGTCTTCTATATTTTTGGCTTCTTCAAGCTCTACCTTCAGCTGCATGAGGACTTCTGAGTTTTTTTCTTCTCTTACATATTTGAGAAGAATGTCCTTTTGTTTTTTGCATTTCAGTTTGAGTCTGTCAATCTCTTCCAGAGCACTTCTTAGCTCCCCCTCAAGGTCAAATTCCCCTTCTTCTTCTTCATCTTCTAGCAGGAGTACTTCAAGTTCTTCTATGGCCACCAGTAAGAATTCGGAGATTCCTTCTTCACTTGAGGATTCATCTGAATCTTTAGATGTACTGCTGTCTTGTTGAGCATAGAAGGATTTTCTGCTGAACTTCTTTCCTTTCTGCCAGTTCTTTGATTTATTTCTCTCTGGCTCTTGAGGCTGATTCCTTAATTTCTTGTGAGGAAACTTAGCAGCATAGTGTCCAACTCTTCCAAAGTTAAAGCATTTGAAAGGAAGTTTACCTTTGTATTTACCTGATCCTCTATCCAATTTCTTGAAAAATTTTGCCTCTTCTTCATCCGAGCAGGAGCATATGTCTCCCTCTTCTTCTTTCTTCTTTTCTATTTTAAAGGCTGCCTCCCTCGTACTTGACTTCTTCTGTGGGAGCCTCATCTCATATGCTGTTAGATTTCCAAGTAGCTGATTCATGGTCAAGGTCTCCCAATTAGCTGTTTCTTCTATTGCAGATACCTTGGGATTAAACCTGGGTGGAAGAGATCTTAGAATATTTTGTACAATTACAGCTTCTTTTATGTTTTCACCTAGAGCCTTCATGTTATTTACTATTTCTGCAACCTTTAGAAAGAAGCTAGCAATGTCTTCATCATCATCCATTTTTAAGTTTCCAAACTGGGCTCTGTAGACTTGAAGTTTGGCAGTCTTTACTTTCTTGTCCCCCTCATGGATGTTCTCCAGAGTATCCCACATTTCTTTGGCAGTGTCTTTGTGCATTACTTTAATAAACTCTGCTTCACACAATCCATTTAAGATGGCATTCATGGCTTTTGCATTAGCCACACAATCTTGGTTTGTTTCTTTCTCTGTGTCAGTTGCCTTTGGGGCATATCCTAATTCCACAGCAGCCCAGACTTCTATTCCTAGAGACATTATGTATGTCCTCATTCTGATTTTCCAAAAAGCATAATTTTCACCAGTGAAGAAAGGGGCTTTATTTGTTGAGCATCCTTCTTTACTAGCCATCCTGAGAACCTAGGATCTCCTTTCAGTTGTTAGACTGGTACTAAGGAACCCGCTCTGATACCAATTGTTGAATCTTTAATTAAACTGAGAGGGGGGGGTGAATCAGTTTAATACATACATAAGCCTTTTAAAATTTTCACCAAAATTATTTACAGCTTAATATGTGAACAGTCTTATTTGTAGCCAATATTAATTTAATGTGACACCATACTTATGTTGAGAGCAGCAAGCAATTAAGCAGATTGAAATAATCACATCAACACATAAGAAGCACACATAGAGACAACAGATGTAAGTGGAAACCCATAAAGGGAGAAAACCACATCTTATTATTGTTGTGATGCAAAGGCAAGCTCCAACTCCCTCTCACCACTGTTTTTCTGCTGGCACCAACCTACAAGAGGCTCCTACCTCAATTCTGCAAGCTACAACTTGCAAGGAAGCACCAACTCCCTTCACCCTTTCCAGCACCAACCCCATGTGAGGCTCCAACCCTCATCTCGCCCAACCGATACCATCAAGTCAGTCTGATAGGGAAGCTCCAACTTCCTCAATTTATCAAACCGAAAAATTTACGTATTCACTCTATATCACTCCGTTATGTAGCTTCTTTCTCGCTCTTTCTTTTCTTAATCTTCCACCTCTACACTTATATTATGCCTTCCTGATTTACTCTCTCTAAACTCTATTTGCATATCAAGATGATATTATTTATAGAGCTCTTCATAATCGTTTGTATTTCACAAAGAATTTGAGTGAACAACATGACTCTTTGGCTTCTGCCTCTCATTCCTTTTATTAGCTTATTCAATAAACATAATCAGAGGGTGCTTATTTTAATATTACAAAGGATATTTTTCTTCCGAAGACTTGCCAATGCATCACAAACAATATAAATCAATTAAAATATTACATTTAATTACAATGAGAGTCCAGCTCACTCATACAACGTTTTGGATCGTTGCGCCCTTTTGGATCGTTGCGTATTTGTCTTTTTGTATTTTCTTTGACCGTGTTGGTCCCTTTCTCTCCTCTCGTATGCCTTTCTTTTTTATGGTCATTGCTTAACTCCTGAATTTATGAGCCGTATTTATATTTATATTTTTATATCAAGGTTTTTATATATATATGAAACTGCCGATCGTACCCCGGATTAAATCTCAACGCTATGTACATAGCAAGTGTCTTGTTGATGTGGCGAGTTCCGCAAGAAGAACAAACATACATCCCAATTGTTTTAAATAAAGAATCGCCTCCATCTTGAGGTAAGCCGAGCTCCGTGGGTCCACAGACCATGTGACATATTTGAATACACCTGCCACAACGTTTTATAACAAAGACCTTATATATATATATATATATATATATATATATATATATATATATATATATATATCATAATTTAAATTCTTAGCAAGCTTATATAAATTTTTAACATATACACTGCCACTTCCACTATAATCAATAGAATGTCATATATCCGAGCCCACTTGCCACACTTTCCGATGCTATACTTGACTTCTTCCGATTGCGATTGATCGCAATCGCAATTTCCATTTGAATGTACCAACATTCCAATATTCCGAAGCTCCAATTGCGATTACTCTGATGTGATACGATTAATCGCAATCGCAAATTCCATTTGCATGTCCCGATGCTCCGCTTTAACTTCAATTTCGATTGGTCACTGTTGCGATTTCTCCGATTGCGATTGATCGCAATTGCGACTTCGAATACTCCAATGCTATTGACCACTCCTGCTCCGATTGTGATTAATCGCAATCAAAATTTTCTGTTGTGATGTTCCAATGCTCTTATAATCTCCGAGGCGATTAGATTGATCTGATGCGATTATGCCGAAATTCAAATACATTTGAATCATAATTCATACACCCATCGGGTCTGGTCTTCAATCGCAATCGCAACTTTCTGTTGCATGTTCCGATGCCTTGCTTAAATCCAATGCGATTGGGAAGGGTCCGACCATATAAGGTACTTGGGTTCTGATAATAAAGCGCTCCATATCATTTAATATTATGCTTTGAACCTTTGTGTATAAGGCACTGAATATGTAATGCGTTGTATGTATACTCCTGCGTGGGTAACGATTCCCGGAATGAGATTTGTATATATATATACTTTGCTGCTTTGGGTTATACGATTCCCAGAATTTTTTTTATGTATCCTTCCGCCTGGGGTTAAGCGATTCCTGGAATTTTCTGTGCCTCTGCTGTGCTAACGCCTCTGCCGCTCGACCTCTTCACTGCCTCTGTATTTGCTGCCTCTGTCTCCACTGCTCGACCATTTCACTGCCTCCATATTCGCTGCTTCTACCTCCACTGCTCGACCGTTTCACTCTGCCTCTGTATTTGACTGTTACACTTTAGCAGTGTTCTTCCGCCTGTCTCCTTTGCCTGTTTCTACTTCAGCGCTGCTCGACCTCTGCCTCTGCCTTCTGCTGTACATATTCCCTGCTGCTCTTCTTTGCTTTCTTTGCCATCAATGACAATATTTCTAACACAACGGTCCTGTGTTTTTGAGTCACATGGCACCAACAGTTGTTACAACCAACAATTAATGCAAGATGCCAGCCCGTAACTGCCATTAGTCATGGTATGTCACATGGCCACATTTGAATGCTACTCCACGCGGTTTTTATGCAACGGTTTCCGTAAACCATCCACTTCAACTATATTTTTGACTAAGAAAACTATAGTTTCTGCCTATGGTTCCGCTGATGGTTGCGGTCACCACGTGGTTTGGGGTTGGCATGTGGCCACCCCAACCACTAACCATTAAATTCCTTGATTTATTTCGGTGGGGTATTTGGAAAAACATGCCTTTTGAGCGGAGTTAGCTATTTTGACTCCAGTTAAGTGGAGTCCTCCACTTTTAGTGGAGCTTTTCTAGGTGTAACTGGGAAAAAGAGTAGGAGACTCAATTTTTAACCATTCTAAGTGAATGAAGAGTCATTCATAGCTAATTGGAGCATTCTAGAGCCATTGGTGAGTTTTTCAAAGAAAACTAAGGAATTTTGAGTGCTATTTTTCTTTAGATAAGTTTCGAGCGCCATTAGGGCCACCAGGAGAATGAGGCCTAGCTAGGTTAGCCAGAGACCATTCTTAGCAAACCAATAGACTATTATAACTATATTGAACCTTCTAAATGAAATGGAAGAATTTTCAAAAGAATTTGGATACTTTTGAAGGCTGAGATGCTACAGGGAAGTTTTTAGAGAGCCTAGAGCCATAGGGTGCCACCAGGTGTTGGGGGCATAGCCATAGCATCCAGAGGCCAATTTCAACAAGTGAATAGTCATTTTTGACTATTTTGGTCATTATGAATCCATTGGAGGGATTTTCAAAGCCATTTGGAGAATTCTAGAGCCAAAGAAGCCATATGGAAGTTTTGGGGAGCCTAGGACCACCCAGTGATGGAGGCCTAGATTGGGGAGCGAGATCTCATTCTGAGCAAATGAACAGTTTATTTGGATGACTCATATGTGTTGGAGACAATAGAAAATGTTTCAGGGACAGAAATGACTTCTAAGAGAGTTTGTGCCAAATATAAGCTCACAGAAGCTCAAGGACACCAACGGAAGAGGTCAAGCCCAAGGGAGCCTACGTCCATTTCCAGGGAGTTAGCAGTTAATACAGGGGTATGATGGTATTCTAAAACCATTGGTATAGTTTAAACAACCATTGGAGTTGAGTAGTAACTTGTAAAATAAATTTTCCATCTTAATCCCAAAGATCTAAGTCAATTGACGAAGGCTCAGGGACACGTAGCCCAAGACATACGGGTGAAATCCTTTATTAAATTTGCTGTTATGTGTTGATGATTAATTTTATTAATTTATGCTTGTTGTACATGCTTTCAAATAGGAAAAACAAATGTTTAATTCCTCACACATAAAGCCTTAAAATAGTTAAAAAACATACCCCTGAATCAAGAATTCAATTCAGATTAGGTGGTATCAGGGCACAAGGTTGCTTGCTTGGCAGAGCACAACGTTTCTTGCTTCCTTGTTTGACTTGAAGGGTGTTTAATAGTGCAAAGAATTTAAATTTTTGCAAATTGACTGTTTCTTACAAGTTTCAGTTCGCTAGAGGTGAAGGGGAGATGCTGCTAGCGAAGCCCATAAGAGTACAAGAAGGAAGAAGGCTGAAAGCATCATCCTTACCCAAAGAACCTCAAGGCAACCCTTGAAGCACAAGAGGTATTGTTTGCAAAAGAGGATGCTTGAAGAAGAGATACAAGGTACAGAGAAGAGCTTGAATCTACAGCCAATTTTTTAAGAAGCTTTGTCAACTATTTTTGAAGCTTTGTGAATTGTTGTTGAAGTTATTTAATTGATTTATATAGTGATGAAAACTTCATCAAGTGAAGTTTCTAAATCCTCTTCCTTTGCAAGACTCTTTGATAAAGAGATGAAGCAAGACTTCTACATCCTGAAGGATATGGTGCAAAGTCTGTATGAAGATGTAAGGGACAACACTAGACTTCATGAGCAATTGGTTTCTGTGAAGCAATAGAAATAAGTACTTCTTCAAAGAATGCATGAGATGTAGATGCAGCTCCATTATGCCCAAGAGGCCTTAACCAAACACATGCTTGAAGCAGAGGTAAATCACTCAAATTTTTCTTCAATTTCCTCTTCAGATAGATGCATAGGTTCATTTGAAAAACAAACTAAAGGTATAGGGTCCAAACTGATGTTAAAAATGGGCTATGAAGGCAAGGTTCTAGGAAGACATGCACAACGCATGATTGAGCCTATTATGGTTTAGGAAAGGCCTAAGAATTTTGGTCTAGGATATGTTCAATCTTATGGTGAAAACTCAAAAACCATGAAGGAACTTGAAACAGTTCCAAGAAGAACTTTTGTTGCAAGTTCAAACCCACAAACATGTCAAGTTTGTATTCAAGATGAATGCCATTGTTTGAAACCCATGTTACAGCAAGATGTTTGTAGACATGAAACTTATGGTGAGAAAGAGAGTTCTAATAGCTATCAAGACATGAAAACTAATGTTGGTTTTCAAAACAGAGCTGGAACCTCTTCAAGTTCATCTCCTCAAGAAGGTAAAAAATATTAACATGCAAAGCAACATTTGAGGTATAATTATTCCCATAGTCAAGTTGTTTATGATTATGTTAAAAATGAAAAATCCGCACGCATGAATGGGATAAAGAGTTGTTGTTCCTATTATGGTTTGTGTAACCATGAAGTTTCAATATGCTAGAAGAGAATGAAGGCATATAGGAAAAAATTAAAGCAAAGGTGACTTGAACAAAAGATGCAAAAAACTTGCACACATTGCCAGAAGAAGGGACATCTCATTGCCCAACGTTGGACACTGCATCCAACCAATCATCTCAAGCATTTGAAGTAAGAGGATAAAAATACTGGCAAGAATGGAACCAAAAATTACATCATCAATATGAGTCTAGATGATTCCCAAGAAGAAGATATTCAGCAGGAAAAATCACCATGGAAGTGGCTTGGTAAGAAGTGGTTTGATTTCTTGCCCCAGTAAGACATATATTCCTTTGTACATATGAAAATGTATTCAGTTTTTAATGTTGAAAACTTATGTTTGTATGAGCCACCTTTGATCGATGATCAAGGAAGTGATTTTCAACTACCTTCTATTGAATATCTCTCGCCATAATTTTTGGATGAGCTCAAAGAAAATACAATTCTTGACATGAGGACAAGGGTATCAAAGAAAGGACGTGTTGACTACCTTTGAGTTGGAGCTCAAAGGAACTAAAACAAGAAAGAAAAAGTGGATGGAGGTTGGAAAGGTGAGGGAGTTGTACCCTCATTTATTTAACAGGTAATCAAGTCTTTTGGGGTCCAAAATATTCCCAATGGGGAGGAGTGATCAGAATTGGATCAGGACATAAGTGATAGCTCAAATTTCAAAGTGTTCAAAAGTGTGTTGAACCCGAATGAACAGATAGATCTCGTCTTCCTAATTATGGTGCTGTGAATGGCTCAAAAAATAGACACCGTATGAAGAAGTTATCATGTTTTGAAAATCCTAGTAAACTGCAAATTTTGACAGTTGACCAGGGTTGACTGGGCATTGGAAAATCAACAAGAATCAATATTCCAAGGAATATTCCTAGAATATTCCCTTAGACTATTCCTTCCGAGCCAATTATATTTTGACAAGTGTGGAATTTTAATCTTATGTACGGTGGGATGAGCGAATGAAAAGCTCCCACGTGGCCAGCCCTAAGGCCGCCACGTGGCCCTGGAATGGTGCATTAAAATTTTGAGGGTCCACAGGAATTGATCGAGAGACCTCCCTCTGAGCACACGAATGGTTTACCATCTGCCCTATTCTTTGGTTCTTAACCTCCTTAGAAAACAATTTATATTTATTATGTGTTGCATATGAGGTTGGGGGTTGGGAATCGCTAGCAGTCCTGTGTGTTTGAGTCACATGGCACCAATAGTTGTTACAACCAATGGTAAGTTCAAGCCACCAGCCCGCAACCACCAGCAGTCGTGGTATGTCACATGGCCACATTTGAATGTTACTCTACGTGGTTTTTATGCAATTGTCTCCACAATCCATCCACCTCAACTAGAGTTTTGACTAACCAAACTGCAGTTTTCGCATATGGTTCTGCTGACGGTTGTGGTCACCGCGTGGTTTGGGGTTGGCATGTGGCCACCCCAACCACTAACCATTAAATTCCACAATTTATTTTGGCTGGTTATTTGGAAAAACATGCCTTTTGAGCAAATTTAGCTATTTTGACTCCAGTTAAGTGGATTCCTTCAATTTTAGTGGAGCTTTTCTAGGTGTAATTGGGAAAAAGAGTGGGAGACTCAATTTTCGACCATTCTGAATGAATGAAGAGTCATTATTAGCTAATTGGAGCATTATAGATCCATTGGTGAGTTTTTTAGAGCTAGATGATGACTTCTAAGTTTGATTTTTCTTTAGAGAAGTTTCAAGGGCCACGAGGAGCCAGTAGGAGAATGAGGTCTAGCCAGGGCAGTAAGAGACCATTCTCAGCAAACTGGTATTCTATTCTAACTATCTTGAACTTTGTAAATCCAATGGAATGATTTTTAGAAGCATTTGGAGACTTTTTAAGGCCGATATGCTATAGGGAAGTTTTTAGAGAGCCTAGAGCCACAGGGTGCCACTAGGTGTTGGGGGCATAGACATAGCAACCAGAGGCCAATTTCAGCTAGTGAATAGTCATTTCTGAATATTATGGACATTCTAAATCTATTGGAGTGATTTTAATAGCCATTTGGAGAATTATAGAGCCGAAGAATCCACATGGAAGTTTCGGGGGCCAAGGGCCACGAGGTGATGGAGACCTAGATTGGGGAGCCAGAGCTCATTCTGAGGAAATGAACAACCTATTTTGGATGAATAATGTGTGCTAGATATAGTAGAAAATTTTTTAGGGACCAAAAATGACTTATAAGAGATTTTGTGCCACAAAGAAGCTCAAGGAAGCTTAAGGACACTAACAGAAGAGGTCAAGCCCAAGGGAGCCTAGGTTTATTTCCAGAGAGTTAGCAGTCAATCGAGGGGTATGATGGTATTATAAATCCATTGGTACAGTTCAAACAAGCATTGGAGTTGAGTAGTAACATGTAAAAGAAATTTTCCATCTTAATCCCAAAGATCCAAGTCAATTGATGAAGGCTCAAGGAGATGTAGCCCAAGACATACGAGTGAACTCCTTTATTAAATTTGTAGTTATGTGTTGATGATTAATTTGCTGCAATTTATGCTTGCTGTACATGATTTTAATCATCAAAAAAAAAAAAAAAATCCTCACACATAAAGCCTTAAAATAGTTAAAACACATACACTTGAATCAAGAATTCAATTCCGCGAATGCAAGTATAAGCAAGATATTTAATTTGTTTTAATTTAGTGGGAGGTGATTGCATAACGTAGGAAGTCAGCCACCCATTTCAGATTAGTGGAGCCCGTCCGACCTCCATGCACGACCCATCTGTCCGTTCATTTGATATGACCACCCGAGCCGACATGTGAGTCTGTCATCCATGTGCACTAAATGTTGTTATAACTCTTCCTGAGAGTAGGCGATGTATCATTTGGCTGTGGTGGGAGATGACAGAGCTCTCTAGAGAGGTTCATCTGCTTGAGTTCTTGTGTGCCTTGCCGAGGTTTTGGCCTTGGAGGGGAGGCCACGAAAACCATTCCAGGTGTGTCGTGTGTGGGTTTTTGTTGACACTTGATGGACCCTAGGACCCTGGAATGCCCAGGGTGAATGAATTGTTTGGAATTCACCTCGTTTCAATGGCTTTGCATGCAGTGGTGGAAGGGATAGTAGAAATACCGTGATAGAGGCACCTTGGCTTAGTCTTGGTGGCGAATTGTCTCAAAAACTGTGTGTATCGGATGAGTATTGTGGGTAATTGGCGATCCCGACCAGTTTCATTAGGTTAACCTCAGACTCCATAGATTTCAGTTTGTTTGCTTTGTTAGGAATAATGAGGCTTGCGGGGGGAATACTATCATGAGGTTTTGAGTGAAGGGACTGGGGTGCCACAACCAACCTTCTAAGGTAGGTGCAAGGGGACTTATCTATGTTTTCTGGGTGTGGGGTGTGGAATTTGGTGTCGGGGCAGAGGTATAAGTCAATGCTTTTTTGTTGTTGTGTGGGGTTGGGAGGGAGTTCACTATTGTCAAGTGTTCTAGTGGTTTGGTCATGCAGAGATGTTGCGTCTCTCGGGAATACTGCATCATGGAGGAGGTGTTCATCATAGATATGCTCAGTCGGATAGGGTAGAGGAAGCCTAGTCAGGTTCGATGAACATCCGGGAGACTTCGAATCGAGTTTATAGCTCACTAGGGAATGTGGAAGCACCAACGTTGTTGGAGTCTATTGTTGCTCAGCTCCAAAACATTCAACTCAACATGGAAAACCTTCGAAACCAGAGGTATGATGAACAGAATAAGGTTGTAGCTTTCATCAATAATATTCAATATGGTTACAGTGAAATTATGGAGCAATTGGACAATCTCAGCCACCAGCATAGACACACTAATGACCACCTTCACACTCTCGAAGTGAGGGTGGACCATATGGACTTTCATATGCATGAATATATTGGTCATTTCGCAGCTCCCCCTGTAATTCCCCCAAATCCCCCTCCTTGATTGTTGAATGTTGTTATGGATCTCTTTTTGTTTGTTTTTCAAGGCATCTAGGCCGTGGGAAATAATGCATGAATTTAGGAGCTCATGATTTCCTCGAGGCCTCAATCTCAAAAAGTTTGTTCGGAATGAGAGAAAGGGTCTTGTGGAGATGTTTTTTGTAATATGCATGCTTATGTTTCTGTTAATATAATGAAGGAAATTTGACTAACCAAAAAAAAAATTAATAATTAATAATTAATAATTAATAGTTAAACTAGCTTAGATCCATCTTAACTTCAAATTTACCAAGAGGGGTCAAATTTCTTGAGATGCAAACATCTTTTACATATTTTAAACTAAAAAGCGATTTGATCGCTCTCTACACTAGATAAATCCAAAGTTAAGATAGATTCAAGCTGGTATAAAATGTTATAAATCTATATTCATATAAAAAAATTGTGAAATAAAATAATATTATATATAAAATGATATAATTTGATATTCATATAAAAATATTGTTTCTTTTATTCCTTATAATTTATTGTCATTGTTTATATATATATATATATATATATATATATATATATAACCATCTAACATTATAATAAATAAACACATGAGTGAATAGATGAATGTGATATATCTGTGATTTACACAACGCATTGGACATATAAAACATTGTCGTGACAGAACAGGCGATTTAACCCACCACAATGTACATAATTGACGGCGCCAGAAAAATTTTGTTTGTACAAAACATAATTGGAATGAGAAAATTCTAATTAAGCCGTTAAAACATACATAATTGATGGAGCCAAGTAAATTTTATAGAAGTTGCGATGACACAAATAGCGTTGATATTCACACGGGGTTTTTTCTCTTTCCAAATCGCAATTGGCAGCTTATAGTTTTCTCAAAGATATGATGAGAGCCGCCAAACTAGTCCCTAAATGCTACAGAAACATGACTAGGAGCAATTGTTGGCTACCAGAAAGTACGGGTTTGAGGTTCTATAGAGCACTGCAAATGTAAGGGAAGGTGCTACAATGGATGTAGTCGAATGGTAACCTATGTGTAATAAGTTAACTATAACCGTAAGTTAGTAATGAAAAGAGTGTAAATGTCAATAACATATGGGAGATGACCTTTAAAAATTTGTTTAATTAAGTTTTAAGATAGAAGCATGATCCTAGTGAAAATTAGCGACATTGCAGGGTGAACAAATTTCATGGGTAACATGGGACACATGTGAAGAAGCATGAAAGAAGACATATACATTTTTTACCCAAATGTTAACATTTTTTTTAATTAAAATAAAATATGCTTTAATTATTTATAAAGTTAAATATTAGAATTTTTAATGGTCAATAGACAAATTAACAAATTAATTTGTTAATTTTTCAATAGACTAATGATATACAGTCTTAAATAATAGTGATATACAAGATTGCATCTTCCATCAAGCCCATCGCTTCGTCATTTGTTTTGATGTCACTTCGAAATACTTGGCCTTTGTTTAGTTTTTTTTTTTTTCACAATTGTCCACAAGATTTTTCCTTTGCTTCAAGAGTGTTCCCCATCGTTTGCTTGACTCGAATTCTTCCACCTCCTCTCCATTGTTCTTTAGTGACTCTGTTCTGCAAATTTTTCTCCTACACAATCATGTCGGAAACAATAATGCGACAGCTAGTTGCAATCCTTCTACAAACAATAATCCGGTAGCTAGTTGCAGCTTTGCAGCGTATTTTTTTTATCAATATTTCTCCATCTCCACCCTATGAGAGCCCCTTCTCTACGTGCCATCTGGTTCAAATATTTTTCTTCAGATGATATAGTTCATACAAATACAAATACTTTAAAATTTATACAGTGAGTGTCATAAATTGCAAAGCTAGTCATAGGCTGGAGTTAAACACTCATAAAAGAAGCAGAAGCAGGGGATTCATAAGGACTCACTTGTAGAAGAAGCAATGGATTCATACAAATACAAATACTTTAAAATTTATACAGTGAGTGTCATAAATTGCAAAGCTAGTCATAGGCTGGAGTTAAACACTCATAAAAGAAGCAGAAGCAGGGGATTCATAAGGACTCACTTGTAGAAGAAGCAATGGATTCATAACATCCTAGAAATCCCTCAAAAGTGTTCAGAGAAAAAATAGAAACCAACATAGTGAAAGGTATTTTCGAATTTCAAATTTCAGCAATTATTCAATGTATGGTAAAAAAGTTAGAACAAAAATAAAGAAAAAAAATAAATTATTTCCAAATTTCAATTGTTATATATGAGTGTAGAATAAGAGCATTCAAATTTCAGAAATTATTCAATGTATGGAAAGAAAAGTTACAACAAAAATAAGGCAAAAAAAATTATTTCCAAAGTTTAGTTATTCTATATCATTGTAGAATAAGAGAAAATGAGTAAAAATATAAACCAACATGCAAAAGCAGAAATTACCCAAATTTCAATTATTCTATGTCATTGTAGAATAAGAGCAAAAGAGTAAAAATAGAAACCGTTTTCTTAACTACATGTTACAATTTAAGCAACCTGAAAATTCCAATCCATGTGTTTACTGAATAACTAATAAATAAAATTATATTTTAGTTGAGGGATGAAACGACATTAGTGGCACCATTATCAAATGAATATGACATTTAGAGAAAATTTTATTAAATTAATTACAATTATAAAAAATTTCACAAACATGGCCTTTAAAATCAAAGATCAAATGCAGGGCATTTCATGCAGGAAAATTAATAAACACTGAAAAAAATAGCTATATTCGCTTTCTCTGACTGAACATATCATCAACCATACTTTTAAAAAGTGAGAATCCAGATGCTATGAAAAAATCAGCATAAAACATTAAAGGCAATATTCGAATTCTGTTAAGACAAGATTCAGAGGACCAGAAAAACTAACCGAACAATATATAAAGTGTTTGAAAGAAATTTCGGAAATTCATGTTAAAGGAAAATATTTCATCGGTGATCTTGTCCCTTTCCTTGTACACCTTACCATACGTGTCTTCCCTAATATTTCCAAGCTTTTCGGAGTTATCCACGGTCACATAATTCAAACGGTAGATAAAAACCACGCACATGTTGTGAAAGGTGGATTAAGTGAATCTCATCCAAGTCAATATGCCCAGAAGAATGATCTAGAAGAAAATTCCATTGTTACAGGATACCCACGTGGAAATAAACTATTTATGGGGCTGCATGGTCTGGATTTATATATGGTAATGGAAATGTATCTGAACGAAGGAAAACTGAAACCGGAAAGTTCTGAACGAAGGAATACTGGGACCGGTTCAAGGTTCCTTTTCACTACATATAGTGAGTTTATCTTGTATTTAAAACATTCCAGAACTTAGTTAGGTGGGATGTGCATGCGTAGATAATGTGTCACGTAAAATGGTTGTGTGGCAAGAGCGTTATAAATTTATAATTTGTGCGTCACTTTTGTCATATATAGTGTGGGATGCGGAGCTCATATATCAATTAATATTTTTAAAGTGAGTGTGTTGATTAGTCATGAGTAATCATATTAGTAACCATAAATTAGTCGTTTCTTAAATTTTTGTTTGTAAGTTTGGCCAAATTATATTAGATTATAAAAGAAATTTTAGAGAGTCATTGGGCCAAGATGGCAAGTGGTGCTTAGCCAATCTTTACTTTGGTATTTTTCAAAATAAAGAAGGTTTGAAGCTGCCTCCTTGGAGGAAACCAACCCCTTAATAGAGTCATACAGTCGTGTTTTATAAAATATTCAATGACACGTATAAAAACAAAATAGCTGAAGTATGCCCTGAGTTGAAAAAAATCAGAAATGAACCCTACAGTCGAGCAGTGATGGTGTTCTGTCATCTTCCTCTATCGCGGGGTCCTTCTCCTCGATGAAGCATCCATATTCACGCGCAATGGTTTCCTCCTTAGTTGTGGGCTCGCGCGGAGGCTTCGGAGGGGCCACACGGATGATAGGAGCATTAGTGTAGTCTGCGTCTAAAACTCTGGTCCAGACGCCATTTGAATCCATGATCCAAACATCTGTCTCCTCCTCCGTTGGCTCGTGAACAGGGAGCTGCTTGGTTCTCTGAGCTATGGGAAACTCAGTGCGCTATGGTGGATTTTTTGGGGCCTCTTCTGCCCCTAGGCTTCTTCGGAGTCAAGACATTCTCTCCCTAGGCAGAGTCAAATATTTGAGCAGCCTGCCTTTCGTGACTTCCTGAAGAGGAACCTTCAATGGATTCCAAACGCTGGTCTTGGCCGCGATGATAGCACCCTGTGAACAGGCCTCTATGGATGCCCCTAATGGGATTTTGACGTTGTCACGGGGCCATGGAGAGGCTATCGAGCAAAGAAAGGGGTATCGACAGTGAGACCGGGCCAATAGCAAGGGGACACACAATTGGAGTGTGCACAACAAAGGCGCGCAGGGGGGGGGTGCAACAGGGGGGCACGCAGTAGGGGTGCTCATTGCAGATGGTGCACAACAGGGAGAAGCACAAGACGAGGGGATCATAGTAGGGAAGCACATAGTAGGGGGGCTTGCAGTAGGTGGTGCGTAGCAAGGAGAATCGCAGGGGGAGGAGCACAAAGTAGGACTGCACGCGACAGGGGGCTCGTAGCAGGGGGAATGCGCAACATAGAGGGAAATGGCAGTGGAGGTGTGTGAGGTAAGCTGGAGTAGCGACATGAAGGCGAGGGGAATAACAACGATGGCTCTCGAGACCGCCTGGAGCAGCAATGAGATGGTTCAATGAGGAGCTTTTGTGCCTTTTGAATACCTGTGGCATGAGCACAGAGGCAGTGAGGGATAATCTAAGTTTGACTGCATGTGATATGAAGTGTGGCAAGAGGTCGAGTGTGGGAGAGTGCTGGTATAAATGATTGACTATTTTAATTTCCGCATTATGTTAGAGTTGGCGTTGCAGGGAGGTTTTAGCCTGAGCATGGGAGGACCTGTCCTCATGCGATCTGGACGTGTCACCCACATCCGAGGAAATTCGATCCTTTTGGAGGAAAGTGAGGTAGATCTCGCATAGGATTTCCTCCTAAATTTGAGGAAAACTAGAGTGGTAGAGCGTTGAGTGGCTATCCAAAGGAGTTCTGCTACGGTGTTTTCCTTTCTACGCACATGATGGAATGTAATGGCCTTGTGATGTTGCAGCAGTTGTTCCAGATAATTGAAGCGGTTGGAAAGCCGCCATCTAGTGGAGACCTTTATGGATGAAAAGCCAAGGAGGATGTGGGTCGCCTCTTGGATGATGAGTTGAGAATCTCCTTCCATTTCCAGTGGGAAAAAATTAAGATATATGGCTATGGAGATACTCTGGATAAGCCCCTCTAGTTCCGCGAAGTTGTTTCTATCCCACCCCATATTTTCGTAGTAGGCATGTAAGGGGTTTCTGCTAGAGTCTTTGAAGATTCCCCCAAATCTAGCTTCCTCTGGGTTTCTTATGGAGGCTCCATCGAAGTTGCATTTGTAAAATCCAGCCAGGGGTGGATTCCAGTGTTTGGGAGAGCTAATCCTACCTGTGCTCGAGGGGAGGGGAGCATTCTCCACGAGGGGTTCATTACTCGTATGCCAATTGTTCTAGATTGTGCATTCAGTTATGGTTGTTAGGAAGTAAACCTTACCTAGTGTGCCAAGGAAAGAGTTTCTTCCAAGTTGTTGTGTAGCTTGGCCCGGATCAGCTCTTGATTTAAAGTTGCACCTTTAAATATCATGTTGTTTCGTTCTTTCTAGAGGTTCCATATGAGTAGTCATGGAATGAGATTCTAGAGAAGATTTAGGAGATTGCTAGAGTAGGGGTTATCCTGCCACCTGCTAATTGGTGTTGGTGATGTTTCCCTGATCTTGGTTGGATCTTCTGTTGATCCAAATGGAAAATGGCATCTACCCATGGTATTCATCTACCCATGTTATCCATCCACCCATAGAATTTAGCCATGGTATTGTAAATGTCATTGACCCATGGTATTCATCCACCCATTGTATTTATTCGCCCATGGTATTGTAAGTGACATCTATCCATGATATTCATCCACCCATGCTATACATCCACACATGAAATTTACCCATGGTATTGTATGTGGTATCTACCCATGGTATCCACCTATGGTATCTACACATGGTATTGTAACTTAAAAAAGACTATAAATAACAAGCCTTAGTTTGTAAAAGGATAGATTGTCCACCACAATGTAGCTTCTACAGTTATTCTCTGTTTTAATAAAACAAATTTCTTTGTGGTTTTATTTTCTTTGTGTTCTGTTTTTTTTTCTGGCATTCTAATTTTGCAGATCTTGTTAGATCTATTTCACTTTTTTTAGATCTTGGCGGCCTCCACCCAAGATCCAGATCAGTGGTATCAGATTCAGGTTACGAGTCCATGGGAATGAGGGTTTGAAGCATATTTCAGTTTCAATTTTTTGCAGCAATCTTCAACAAACACCATGAATTTCTTAGGCGGCGAGTTTGAAGATCAGATCTAAAAATTTTGGTGAAAATTTTACCAAATTGAAGACAAGATTAGGATTCCTTGCAAAAAAATACCCAAATTCAAAAAAAAAAATGGTTGAATTGCAGTTCGAATGAGGGAGATATCGATGTTTCTAAATCAGTAATGTTGTAGAAAATGTTTTGACAACAATTCGTGGACAACGGCTCTCCTGTCATTTTTTGTAGATTTTAGTTAACAAGTTTAGAGAAGTGGCTATAGATTTGATCTCCCCTTGAAAAATCACCCAATTTCAAAAAAAAATTGATCGAATCGGAGTCCAGATGTGGGAGTTATCGTTGATTTAAATCAACTATTTTTTCAGAAATTTTGTGACGGCGAGACAGTTCCAGCGCGAACTTGAGAGTCCAAGGTCTCCAAATATTGGTTTCAAACACATGAGAAGATGCAGAATGGTCATTCCATTTCCAAAAACAAGTTATAATAAATATTCTGAGTTATGTTGACCGATTTATGCTCATTTTAAATTTGAAGTAGCATTCAGAGTGGGTTCCCTTTGGAGATGTGCCCTCCCACCCTGCTTTAGTAGGCACCTACTTCACATTCAGCAGTTTCAGCATAGCAACATTCAACTTGGGTTGTCTGGAGACGTGCCCTCCCACCCCAAGTTATGTAGGCACCTACTACTTCATCAACAATCGGCATCACGGTTATGGGTCAACTGCACAAAATTCTTCTCATCGAAGTCCATTTGCTAGGCCGCACACTGTTAGTAACACATTTGGTCACAAGAATTACAGGGTATCTCTATCCTCGGATCTTCATTTGTCATGGTTTTGGTTCATCCACAATCCCACACTTCATCGAAGTCCATTTTTTAGGCCGCACACTGTCAATATCACAGTTGGTCACAAGCATTACAAGGTATCTCTATCATCTGATCTTCATTCATCATGGTTATGGGTTAATTACACAAAACCCTTCTCTTCAGTGGCTCTTTATATTCAAGAAAGACTTCTCAGGAGGGAACTTCATGCAATGGGGACCATTGCTTCTTAAGGAGGGAGAAATGATCCAAATGGAAAATGGCATCCACCCATGGTATTCATCTACCCATGTTATCCATCCACCCATGGTATTTTAAATTTCATTGACCCATGGTATTCATCCACCCATTGTATTTATTTGCCCATGGTATTGTAAGTGAAATCTATCCATGATATTCATCCACCCATGGTATACATCCACACATGGAATTTATCCATGGTATTGTATGTGGTATCTACCCATGGTATTGTAAGTGGTATCTACCCATGGTTTTGACCCATGGTATCCACCTATGGTATCTACACATGGTATTGTAACTCAAAAAAGGCTATAATTAACAAGCAGCAGTTTGTAAAAGGACAGATTGTCCACCACAATGTAGCTTCTACAGTTATTCTCTATTTTAATAAAACAAGTTTCTTTGTGGTTTTATTTTCTTTGTGTTCTCTCATTTTTTCTTGCATTCTAATTTTGCAGATCTTGTTAGATCCATTTCAAATTTTTAGATCTTGGGTGCCTCCCCCCAAGATCCGGATCATCTGTAGAGGGTCTCAATCCTGTCCCATAAAGTGTTGGATATGGGGAAAAGGTCCAGCAGGTGATCGATGGTTTCGATGCAATTCTGACATAGAGGACACCTCGAAGGACCCACAAAGCCTCTGTTCAATATATTTTCCCATGTGAGGATGCATCTTTTATTTAGCAGCCCTAAAAATGTAGGTACTTTTGGCCAGAGCTTAGTTGTCCATATCTTCTTCCATAGCTGAATTGTGTGGCCTGGGTTCAGAGGTTGAATAAGATGGTAGGCTTCCTCAGTTGAGTAATTTCCACTTGGAGTATGGCCCCAACGGTGTAGTTCTAGCCCTTGCTGAGTTTTGATTCTCCTTTTTGTTAATTCCTCCCAAATATATTTGTGTTGTTCATTGTTCCGGTCTGCTTTCCATCTATCTATGTGGAGAAAATTCCTATAACCTTGAGTTAGATAATTAGTCCGAAAGTCCTATACACAGTTTTGTTCTCTTTCCTATAAAACCATGCTCTTGATGGGGTGAGGTAAGATTGAGGAGACACTTGGAATTTGCTACCATGAGTACTCCCAGAACCGTGCTTGAGCTCCATAGCATAGTTCCTAGAAGTGATGAGTTTGGATAAGATATTTTTGTTGACTGGCTACATTCCAGATTTGGGATTCTCCAAGAGCAATGTTGATTCTGATTAATTCCTCCTTGGGCCAATTTCCTACATATTTGGCTGCCCATAATTTTGCCCATGTTTTTTGTGGGCATGAGACCCATTTCCACCATATACTGGCACCCATGATCATGTTGTTGTGGTATGGATCTCTTAGACCAAGTCCTCCCTTAGTTTTTGGCATACATATCTCTTTTGATCCCCCCCAGAGAAAGGTTCTTTGAAGGTTGTAGAGTTCTTTGAGGTCCCATTTTTGTGTAGCCAGAACGGGAAAGAGATATATGGGCAGAGATTGAAGAACATATTTGATGAGAACTAGACGTCGAACAATGTTAAGGGAGTGGTGGGTCCAACAGCTCTCTTGAGGATGAGTGTTTGATAGTTGAGATCATGAGAGGAGCCCCCAAGTACATGGACGGAAGAGAGGTTGTGGTGAAGCCAAGGATGCGAGCTATATTACGTTGGATTACAAGGGGCATATTGAAGAAGAAGATTTGAGATTTCTCAGGGTTAGCAATGGTTCTGGAGGCTTCAAAAAAATAGTCAAGAAGGGTTCTAAGGGTGCCAACTTCCTACATAAAGGGGTGACCCATGATCATGTTTTCATTCACAATTTTTTGATGGGAAATGGTAGGAATATTGTGTAAGGGGATACCTTGAAGGTCATGAGATCAAAACGAGCTCTTAATCAAGCGGCCCAGACCCTTTGCCATAAGTACAAAGAGAAAAGTCGAAGGAAGTTCTCCTTGCCTTATACCCCTGGAGGGTTTTAATGTTGTCGAGGGGATGCCATTGACAAGGATAGAGATGAAGGGAGAGGATATCAGGCTCATGATCCAACGAACCGAAGTATGGCTGAAACCAAAGGCTAGAAGTACTTGTTTTATGTAGTTCCAGCTAAGCTTATTAAAATCCTTGGAAAGGTTAATTTTGAGAAGCATGGAAGGCTTTTTTGAGGTTTTTAAGGAGTGGATGACTTCATGGGTTAGAATGATTCCATCAAGGATCTGCCTGCCTTCCACATAGCTCGTTTTCTCTAGAAAGATGAGAATAGGAAGAAGTTTCTTCAATCTATTAGCTACAACTTTGGAAATTATTTTGTAAATAAAATTACAGAGTGCTATTGGTTTGTACTTACTTAGGGAATCTGCATTATTTTCCTTTGGGATGGGAGTGAGGGAAGTCGCATTGAGAGCTAGAAGAATCTAGTGAGTAATGTGGGATTCCTCCACTATGCCCCAAACCTCCTCTTTGATGGTATCCCAGAAGAAATGGAAGAAATTGGTGGTAAATCCATCCAGACCTAGGGATTTCCCTTATTTTAGTTAAAAACTGCTTGCTCGACCTCTATCATTGTTGTGGCTTTGAGCAACAACCTGTTGTGATCCTCTTTGACCAGTTTTGGAATATGTTGTGTGATTTCCTCAATAACCTCATGTCTCTGGGTGTTGGATTCTTTGAGGATGTCTTGGAAGTGATTGAGAAGTTCCTTTCTGATGTCCTCATGGTTTTCCATACGCTCCCCATTTTGATTCTTGAAAACTATGATTATATTGTGCATCCTATGCTAGATTATGGAGCAGTGAATTTTTTTTGTATTCTGTTCTCCTTCCTTGAGCCAGCAAATCTGTGATTTTTGTTTCCATAGGATTTCTTCTTGACTTCTTCTTTCTTCAAGATGGGTTGTTAGCGTCTTTTCCTTGGCCTCTGAGTCGGTTGATCTTCCTTCTGAGATGATATTTTTTTGGAGCTGTTGTATTTTTCATTTCCAGATCTCTTTGGTCTTTGAAGATATCGTTGAAGATGTTTTGATTCCACAGTTTCAGTTTCCCTTTGAGCATATTTAGCTTCTGCTAGAACTAATACATTTTTTTTCCCAAGGGTGGATTAATGGTAGACCACCAATCCAAGATGATGTATTTGAACCCTAGTTGTTTGAGCCAAAACTATTTAAAGTGATAAGGTTTGGGTGTGTAAATGCCAAGTCTTAGCCATTGAAGCTTGATAGGCCAAAGATATGAACCAGAGGTTGGAGTGATGGTGGTTGCCAACTACCCTCCTAGGTGGATGAAGTCTTTTGTGATGAATAAGTGATCCAATATTGATGCAATTTTATGGGATCCTTCCCTCCAGTTATTCTAGGTGAAGATGCCATTGGATGTTTGAATATCTATTAGATGATTGCCTTGGATGAAATCCTTGAATTTGGTGTTGTCCATGTCAAGATGTGTTCTTCCTCCTTTTTCCTCTTGAAGGGTTGTAATCATGTTGAATTCTCCTCCAATCAACTAGAGAGGGTGAGTTCGTTGGTTTTTGAGATCCGCTATGCTGTTTAAAAGCTATGTATTTTGCTGCACTAACTGTGAGAAGTAGACATTCGTGAGATTCCCATGAATGCTGGTTCCAATAAGGTGGAAGGAAGCTTGAATGAAATGTCGATCTTCTTGAATTTTCTTTAGGGTGATCAAGTGGGGGTTCCAAATAGTCATTAGACCTCCCGTAGCTGCACATGCGTTGTCGGCTAGGGTGTTGCAACCTTTTGTAATATTCCCAATAGGGTAATGCAACAATAATAAACAATTAAGCATTAAAATAACGCAGATCATCAAGATTATAGTAGGAGGTTAATATGGAGACCCTTATTTAAAATTTATAATAGCAAATCAGATGTACAATAGGAAATATAAGTCTCCAATGAAGAAAAATCCTCAAAAAGAGGTGCAACAACCATGCAAATGGATAGGAATTGCCTTAACAATGTTATTTTTATTAGGCTGCAACAGCTGTTGATTACAAGTTATATCTAGAGCAAAATAATGCATGAAAAGTCAGATCTATGACATATCCATACACTATAAAGGCTCTTCTTCAAATACCCCTTGGGGTTTTCAACAATACATGAAGCACATGGAGTAGATCAGAGATAAAGCTACAGATATGCAAAAATCTTCAAATATTCAAGAATATTCAGATCTAATTTGATGTATACAATGATATGATCCTCTTCAGTGGATCTCAAAGGTGAAGGGTAGATCCCCAACACATGAAAATCACTCCTCCAAAATTTTATGCCAAAAGTCCATACAACACCTACAAAAAAACGTAGATCTGGATGTAAAACTGTGCTATATAGCTTAAGATAAGTTTAGCCACATGCCAAGATTTGGATCTGATGCTCCAATGATCCAAACACTCTTACCAATGGGATAGAAGCCTTCCCCACTGAAAATAGGCACTAGATTGGCCTAGATCTGAGTAGATCTAGCCTCCACTTGCGACAACTTACAAAAACAACCAAACCCTCAATAGGATCTACGTTGTAGTTGGAAGTAGAAGCTTGGCCTTCAACTTGATAGTGGACAAGAAATGCAAAGCTCTTCCTAGAGGCCTCTCAAGGAAAGAGATAAGATTCCTAAACAGGAAATCCTTGTGCTAAATAGCACTATTTTTTGCTAAACAACAAGGAGAATGAGATATGTCTAAACAGACAATATACTCTGAAAAAATGTAATCACATCAACAAACTTCTCATTCTTCCATCCTCTTCCTTTTATAAGTTGAGAGCTTGCAAACCCTAAACCACCTTCATTGAAATGGCTCCTTTCACATGAACCATCTCCATCTAGAACTACGCTTTGCATCATTGATGGCCACTCCTCCAAGACGACACTGTTGATTTGGTCATGGTTGACCCAGTCAAAAGATTTAGCCCCTTTCACACCTAAGGGTGCTCATTTAAATAGCCCATATTTAGCTTTATTCACATGTGCCATTGATTTATTTACTATTTAGGAGTTTTATGATCCTCATTTACAATTTTATTTATGAAACAAGAAAGCAAAAAAAAAATGAATATTCCCACTAGCTTAGGGCTAATTGGGAATATTACACCTTTCCAGAGTCTTCTGAAGATTGTATCCAGAGTTGAGTTAGAGCATTTGGTTTCCTGTATAAAAAAAACATGGAATTTTCCTCAGTAATTCTTTTCTTGATTAACTTGTGCTTAGAGGGGTTATTTAGCCCTCTCATATTCCATAAGATGAGCTTCATTGAGAGGTGTTGGGAACTACTTAGTAGAACCTAGTTAACTTGGGATAGCACCATGATTCTATTAGCTCTCTGCCCATGATGACCAGTCGCTACAAATCTGTTCTTCTCCCTCATTTTCAGGATTCTTTTAGGATGATTTTGGTGTTCAGGAGTGTGCACCTTGAATTCTGGGGTAGGGTATCTGTTGAACTCTAATGAGTACTTCCTCCAATCAATGGATATGTTGATGGGCGATTCAGAGAAAGTATTTCCTATTTCATGCATCTTCAAGCCCCATAATGTAAAGGTCTCTGTAGTCAATTCTCTCTGGTTCTTCTTCCATTTCTTCTAGGATTGGTTCCAGGGATATGCTTTTTCCTTTTTCTCAGTTGTCCATCATATGCATTAAGGACTGGGGTTGAAGAAGGGTTTCCAGTTGGATTTTGGTTTTTTGGGTCTCCAGGGTCTGGGATTTATCTTGTGGGCGCCGATATGAGTCTCTTGGGATTTCATTCCCATCCTCATTCAGTTTAGCTAGGGCATCAAAGCTATTTATTATGTCTAGGGATTTTTTTCTCTGCTTCATGTTTTACTTCCTGGTATTCCTTTTCCTTCTAGAGACTTCCGTAAACCCTTCCATGTCTTTGTCTGTACAGTCGTTATTCAGAGTGGATCTTTGATTTAGGGGGTAGACTCTGAATAGGTGCCCATGCTGGTGGTATTTCTTGCTTCTAAATGTTACATGCTCATAATCTATTGTTTGGATACATTCATAGCCATCATGAAGCAGGTTTACCTCATCATGGAGAGACTTTGCGATGTGCATGTATATGCATATCCTTGCATAGGCTGCATGCCTATTTATCTTTGTCTCTTTTGCTATTTTTATGAATTCACCCAGAGATTTTCCAATGTATTGAAGGGTTATCTGATCCAAAAATTCCTGTGGTAGGGTGTAGAGCTTAACCCATACTAGATCCCAACTAAAATATTCTTTGTTCGGGTTGTAGCATTTGACCCAGTTGCGTAGATATAGACCTGTTGAGTTGAAGAAATATGGACCTTCATCAAGGACTGGGTTCTTGTCTTCGATGCATCTGACGATCACATTGAATAAACCCTTAGCACATAGCTATAGATCAATATGGTCCTTGGGTTACCATTTGGAAGTGATCCAACCCATAAGAGCTTTTTCTGTAGGCCAAAATCCCATGAACTTCCCTATCAGTGCATGGTCCTTCTTATATTGGATTCTTCAGTTGATTCGATGACACATGAGCTAATATTGGTTCTTGTTGTTTCCTTGGGTATGCATGTAGAGGATGTGATTTTTTTTTCTTCTTCAGCAGCTGTTGTTGGTGCTTTCGCTGTTGGTGATGCCCCAGATGGGTCAGGGAAGAGGCTAGAGTTTTGCTGACAATCATTTTCAGCCCCTGCCATCACTCCATTAGAGGGAGAACTAGAGGAGGGTGGATCCACCATCCCCCCACTATTGTCCGCCATGTGTGATCCTGTCTGCACATCAAGAGAAGAAAGGGGCTCGAGGTTGGGGTAGAGGGTTTACCAAGGGCGGCTTGCCCAAAGTCCTCCAAACACTAGTTCATGACTGTGATGTTCAGAGTGCTATTTTGCACACATTATCGGAAAAGAGGAAAGAATTAGGTAAATTCTCACCCCAACAGTTGGGTTGCTGACCAAGTCAGAGAGAAAAAATAAATAAATAAAAAATTAAATTAAATTAAATTAAAAAAAAAACTTGTTCCTTATAATGATACAACAATAAAGTTTTATTCATTTATTTTAATATGTAAATTATTTGTTTTCTATTGAATATAAATTTATTATTACTTGGCTTGAAGATCACACTTTATGAGTGCTACTGAGCTTATACTGAGATATAACAATTGACCGTTTCTTCTTTTCATCATGTTTTTCCACATAGTTTTCTTGTAGATATGTTTGGCTCTTCTGTTAATATACTAGCCACCGTTTTACCTTTAAATGGGGTAAAGATAACGAAAAAAATAGAAAATATGAAGTGAAGGAAAACCATAAGTATACCAAATCCAATTTTAATATGCATAAAGTTCTTTTGGGCTATCAATCTAGTGATCGATGATCATCCTACGGTTATTGGATATCGAGGCAAGAGTGACAAAATGTAATAAAATTCTTGGCTGATAAAGTACCTAAATAGTAAACCACATGTTCAAATTGTACAGGTGAAAATTTAACTAAACCCATATCAAAGGATTGGAGGAAAAATCACATCCATTTTTTAGGATTCGTCAACATATTATATGGGAACTGTTGTTTCACATTGCAACTCATATCACTTGGTTGTCATTTTAAATTGTGCCGATGGTTATAAATCATGCAAGAAACACCTTGTGGCCTCCAAAGGAATATAGATGAAAAATGACAACCCGTTGTATTTATTTATTTGTTGAGAGAGCATTCTACAATTTGATTCAATAATGTTGAATTCATGTTCTTAATTGTTTTTTTTGGACACCTAATCCACTATGGGTAGGTGTGGAAGGCTAACAGTCAAAGAGGAGTCCATCTGACCTTGGAATGTGGAATCTAAGAGTCACGCTAATGTAATATAAATTCACATATGTGGGTAATATAAAGATATCTCACTCTTATTTTCTTGTGTGTGTTTACCATGCATTTTTTAACATGGTCTCAGAGCTGTAGGTGTATTCCTGCCCTGCCAAATTATTGTGATTCAGTGATTTTGTGGCCTAGCCTAATTTGATATCTCTATTGGCCTGCCATTTTCAATTCCATCAGACCTGCCATTTTCAGGTCCTGTAGTAACAGTCCTACCATTCTATTCACGATTCTCTGCAAATATGACTCTCTTGACTATGTTAGGCATGCACCACTAAAATTCAGCATTCTTTTACCCCTATAACAACATGGTCGTTGTCATAGGCCTTGGTTCCTATCGCAAACCTCAAAACCCTAATGCTCCTATCAACAAGCACTGCACTAATATGTTACTTTTTCATGCTCTGTTGTGTCTCCCAACCTCTCTGCTAGTTAGACCTGCCCACCTAAACTTCACTTAAAGAAATTCAAGCTTGTTTCCTATTTTCATTGAGCGACCGCCTCCATAATTCATGCATTTCCCTCTCTGCAAGGTTTTTTGCATCGAAATTGTCAGTTTGAGATAGGTTTGTAACAACAGAAACATACACATACCCACAATTGGAATAGCGGATAAAAAAAAATATACCTCTAGTTTCACCTAGCGCATCACCCTTCAAGTCAGACGTCGACTTTGTTTTTGGATGGAGGTTGAAAAATCGAGAATGCCTGTAGCATGATTTAATTTGGAAACTCACACCACTAGTGCTTTTTTTTCCTATTAATTTTCTCCACTAAGTAACTCCTGTCAGATATATCAAAGGCCAATCCAAGATTTCCCATGGTTGTTGGCATTCATATATGATAATTAATCATTTTATAGGCATGCATGATGTTCGAATTCTAGGTGAATAAAGAAACCTGAAGACAATTTTTCATGTTAACACTGGCCATGAAACAACATCAGGAGAACCAGCAGCAGACGAGGAAAGAGGAGAAGATGAAAGATGGTAATCGAGAATTCTATTTGCATCTTACCTCAACATTCAGATTCCGAAAGTTATCCATTGTTCTTCACTTGTGCATTAAAACTCTGTGTCAAATCAAAGAGTAGGACGTTTCATTCCCTGTGCATTTTTTTAAAAATGGTCGACTACATGAATGAATTTGAAGCACAACCAATTCAAGAAAATGCAGTAGTTTCAGGGTGATTGATGTGTTCTAGTTGACATAACTGGTGGGACCCTTGTGAACTTTTTGGGTTGTTATTGGCTTGCAAAAAGGCATACATAATTTTTTTGAAGCTATTGTGAGTGGTAAGCCCTTAGAAGACTACCTTAGCTTGTCGTTGAACATGACCTGGTGATCATAACGTGGAAAATGGGTTATTTCTCTCTCTTCCAACAATAAGGGTGATTGATGCAACATTGCGAAACCTTGAAAATTGGCTTCGAGTGTTATAACTCCTGCAGATGGTATAACTGAAACTCGACAATACTATGTGGTACATATCGTTGAAGGTTATGAGAAAATTCTGACAGTGACGTTGAGGAAGGGAGCTACTAAGGATGAAGGACTCCTCCTACTTTTATCAAGACTTGAAGCTAGACTACAAGTTGTACTGAGAAATTACCTTGGAGAAATTTTCTCCTAATGTCCTAAGAATCTTGTTGGATTGAACATCATGTGGATTATGTTTTGAATATCATAATAGATTAAAAAAATGGATCAATTAATGAAGTTTCAAATCGCAACTTGAACTTAGATATTGACATCCACAGAGATATTATTTTGAAACTACGATGATTAAATATTATAGTTGAGATTATCTTAAGAACCAGTTGTTACGTCTCATGGTTGGTGTGTACACTCATTATGCAACATTGAAGTCCTGCTATTGGCTATGGGTTGGAGAAGTGGAGAAAAATTTAGCTTCTTATAATCATTCTATCTCATCATTTCTACAATGCCCAACACAGGTAACACTTTTTCTTTATATTGTATTCTTGAAATTATCCTTTTGAATAATTTTCTTTCTTTGGCCATTAACTATTCTGGGAAAATAAAAAATACAATACTAGACAACATTTCATTCGCTGAGTCTATAATATTGCGATTATGGCCAAGCTTAATGAATTATTAGAGTTACATAATACATTAATACTCTCTACAATGGATAATAGATTAAAATTCAGCAAAGTTGTTGTCACTGACATCCAAAATTTTCTACAAGATGCGCAAGATAAGATTGAATTTTTGCAGCTTGAGTCAGAGCTTCAGCAAGATGAGCTTCAATAAAAGAGTTTTCATTTTTCACTTGTTTCTATTCAGAACACGAAAACAACCTCTCATCAACAAAAACAAACTATTCAGATCATTAAGCCCTGTACAAGAGCATATTTGCATGCAGGTGTCGAAATTTAGCGTGCGCTTCTCAAGCCCATCATCAGACCTTGGGAAGAGCTTGTCCAAAACAAGCACAGAACAAGTATTGGATATGACAAGGAAGTGTCCTTTCATATTCCATACTACTCCAAGCCCATAAAATTTCAGAGTGTCGTATTTCTTCATGATAGGTCACCTACAAATGTTCTAGATTCTGATCCTCTTCCACAACAACAACAACACATTTTAAAATTCCAACGCTATGATTGAGTTAGCCATATGAAAGATAACTATTTTTACCTTCACCCATGCAAGCACTGTGGTCGTCACACCCATTATTCACACAGATTCTTTAGAAACAAGCCTCCTGCAAGAACAAAGATACATCTTAGATGGATCACTTCTTGGCAATGGGCATCCACAACCAAGAAGATGTTTTAGTCATATGTCAGAACTTGTTCTAGAATATTGAACAATATTTTAGTTGAGTTTTCGCCATAATCTCACCTTTTACCTGATAGGGGGGAAATCATGGTTATCTACAAGCTTCAAAGCCAGTTGAAGCGAGCCTAAGCCACACCCTATCATTCTAGTTTCAGAGTTGTAGCCAGAGACACAACAGTTCAAGCGAGCTGGAGCCACAACCTATCATTCCAGATTCATATTTGCAGCCAGAGACACAACAGTTCAAGCGAGCCTGAGCCACAACCTGTCATTCCAAATTTAGAGTTGTAGCCAGAGACATGGATGCCCATGAGAATGCATTTGGTTAGTGGTCAACCTTAAACCATCTATGTGAGTTTAAGCTTCTCCCTCTTCGAAGAATCCGAGACACTTCCTCTAGCAGAATACTGAAGCTTCTTGCCAGTTTTGGAAGAGTTCCAGGAAACGCATCAAGAATTCCAGAGTTGGTAGTCATCCTTAAACCATCACAGGTTGTAGACCTCCCTTCTTCTGGGTTGAAGGTCTTCCTCTTCAAAATGAGGAGCATCTCCTCTTGCAGAACATCTCAGCTTCTTCCCATATTTAGAAGAGTTCTGGGAATTGCAATAAGAATTCTAGTTTTGGTGGTCATCCTTAAACGACCTCTTTATGCCAACATTTCAGAGAGCTCATTCAACCTACATGATGCCATGCATACTTTTCATATTTGTATTACAACTCTCTTCTTGGACTCACACATTCCCCTTCGGATTAAGCGGGGGAATGTTGGACACCTAATCCTGTATGGGCAGGTGTGGAAGGCGAACAGTCAAAGAGGAGTCCATGTGACCTTGGAATGTGGAATCCAAGAGTCATGCTAATGTAATATAAATGCACATCTTTGGTTAATAGAAATATATCTCACACTTATTTCCTTGTGTGTGTTTACCATGCATTGTTTAACAATTTTGTTTTTTACAATTCAATGGTACATTTTTATGGTGAGATTATTGTTTGAAATTCATTTGTCTTTGTCTTCTTGCTAATTTAATGATACGATTTTCAATTTCAGATTTGTAATGTGTTTAATTGTTTTTGTTTTTACAAATTCAACCATTTTAATGAGACAATGGTTTGAAATATATTTGTTTATGGTGAAAATATAAATTCAAAAAAAAATTTACACTTTGTTTATAAATATTTTATTATTTTGATATTTTTTAACCAAAATTTCACTCTATATATATTCCATGTGTTTTTATTTGATAGTATTGTCTCTGCGACAAAGTACTCTTTGGAATATTTAATGACCACGCTTTTCTCTTCTCTAGCCAAAGATCTATTCAAAGGCCAAACAAAATACAAGTGACCAGGTGAGCGTTGGACCAAAAAAATACAAGAGACCTGGTGAGTGTCGACCCAAAAAAATACAAGCGATGAGGTGAGTGTTAGGAGTGCACATATTCAGGTGTAGGGTTACAGAAGATAATATACAAGCTAGGTAGAGATCCTTGTTGCTCAAAACAAGGTCGATTATTGGATTTGGACGAAATAATATTTCATGGAAGAGACTCTTTCCTTTTCTCCAATACACTACGTATGGAGACACGAGATCCGAGAACTATTTCTATTTCCAAGAATTAATTCTTAACCTTTGATTTTGTTGGCGCCATTCATTGGAGGCACTCAACTTCATTTTGGTTTAAATCTTACTAATCATATATTTTCAAGGTTTTACATATAATTATCTAATGATGGTAGTACATGTCTTTTGTAGCCACCACAAATATGTATGATCTGTAAATCAACATATATTACTACTGACAAGATGATTGTTAAGATGGCTATTAGATCTAGTGGACTACATAGTTGAACTAACAAGTATGTTTTTTTTCAAAACAGAAAAAATTCTGGTCATATATTATGTACCAGTTCAATTGAAGTTCTAGATCAATACAATTTTCCAATAAAAAGGATTAGCGCCCGAACTGTCAGTCCTGTAAACATAATTTAGTAGGCAAAAGATACAAAAGTACTCCTCGAGAAACATTAAAAAAACTTTGATTAACATTAAAAATTGTTTTCATAATTTCTCATGATCTGTTCAAAAACAAAATACTTTCCCAGCCAATTAAAAAACAACATCGTAAGTCCCTTCACAAGTCCTATTCATCTCCAGGTATCCACCAACTGTAGTACACTATAAAAAAGAAGAAAAAACAGCCACTTTCTTGAAGAAGGCTTTCGAATACTCATAAGTACTCCCTCTGTTGTAAGAATTGTTCTTGTCAAAAGCAAATAGGGAAGTAACCATTCTGTAGCAGCAATCATATTAAATAATGTTTACTATCCCTGTAGTTTTTCTCCCTTCCGGATCAGACAGCTCATATTGCATGTTCCCAAAACCCCCCTGCAAGCCTTTCTTCGATAAACAGTCAGCCACTCCATTTTTTTCCCTATAAATGTGATTAAAGTGTAATTCAATGAACATCTTGTGAAGCAGGGAAATCCTATCCATCCATGACCCCAACTTGCCAGGATTTAAGCTTGTACCCTTGTTGAGGTTTTCAATTAAAACTTTTGAATCACCATAGACCCACAAATGGTCGACACCAAGTTGTGATGAAAACCATAGTAAACCCCAACATGCCAGAATTTCTGCTCGCATATTGGTTCCATTCCCTCCATGCCAGAAGAATTTATAGTGACAATTAGGAGACATCTTGAGCCATGTGCCACACCCACATTTGGAAAGTTGGGAGGCTCTGTCAAAAAATCCCGCCGGATAATGTATTTCCATAGGCTACATTCTCTTAGACAGATCCTTTGTTGGTTTCTTCTTTTCCCTCAGTCCTTCCCATGAGGAAATGATAAAGCCCATAGTTTTCTCCAGACTACAAGCAACATCCTCAAAGATCCCCTGATCTCTAGCTCTCCAAATTTTGCAATGAAACAATGCCGGGATTACCCTAAGTGAAGAGGCACGACGATGCCACCATAGGATAAACTCCAGTGTGTTATCTAGAATAGGGATACTGAAATTTAAAAACTTACCCAATTCCTCCATTACCTTCCGGGAAAATGTACAACTATAAAATAGATGTGCATTGTTCTCCTCAGAAATCATACAGAGTCTGCAATATCCAGGTCCATTCCAAACTTTTCTCTGTAAAGTGTCTCACGTAAGATTTTTATTCATCTTAATCAACCAAAGTAGGATCCTCATCTTCAACGGTGAATTGGTTCTCCATATTCTTTTATATATACCATCATCTCCACCAGAAGAAGTGGGAAAGGTCAGGTCTTGGTAAATGTAACTAACAATCAGTCTCTCATTTATAGTCCTACCCTTCCATGTGAGCCTATCTCAATCGTTGTTCATAAGCAACCCGTGGCTTCTTAAAGTCACATTGTAGTTGTCCCATTCCGCCCTTAAATTCTTAGGAAGATACAAGTCCTCATATGTCATCCATATTGGTCTCCCGTTTACAATATCCTTTATAATTTGTGACAAATAGAAGATCCCTCTAGAATTTAGAAATTTTATAATGTCCATGCCAAGATTCCCTTGATCAAACCTTCCATTCAATCCTTCCTGTCCAATCAAAATCTTCGATCCCCCACCAAAGTGCCAAATTAGGAGAGAAGAAAAACTCGACCAACACTTACTGAAGCCATTTCATATTGTAGATCCTCCCTTTTTTTTTTGCCAACCAGTGACATATAATTCCTCCATATTCTTTTCATTCAAGTATTTAAACTTTAAAATATCACTCCATATACCACCATTGTTTAGCCCTCTCCAAATGAATTTCATGATCAATGCTCGCCCAAAAATGTGTAAGTATTTCAGGCCCCATCCACCATTGTCCAAATGCCCATGACCAGTTCCCATCTTGCTAAATGTATTTTTATTTTATCCCTTCCCCCACTCCACAGAAAATTAAGTATGCTGCTCCTTATGCCCTTTAAGATGTTTGATGGGATCACATAAATATGTGCCCAATAAACCATAATTTATTGAATCACAACCTGTGCCAATATAAGTTGACCTCCTTTGGATAGCCATTTCGATGTCCATCCCCCAATCCTTCTTTCTGCTTTCCCAATCAGCCATTTCCAGTCCTTTCACTACAAGAAAAAAGCACATTGGTGAGGGGCAAAAATGGTCACCATAAGCTCATTGGTGAGGGTCAAAAGATCCTTTGTCACCAAAATCTGAATGTCACCAAAGGTGGCATCGCCGAAAGTACAGGTGTTGTGGTGACATTCAAGGTCCGTCACCAATAATGATTTATAGTGACGAATAGTGACCATCACCATTTCATATGAGTAATGGTGATGGAAAATAGCTTCCGTCACCAAAAAACTGAACGTCACCAAAGGTGGCGTCGCCGAAAGTATAAGTGTTGTGGTGACATTCAAGGTCCGTCACCAATAATGATTTATAGTGACGGATAGTGACCGTCACCATTTCATATGAGCAATGGTGACGGACAATAGCCTCCGTCACCAAAAAATTGAACGTCACCAAAGGTGGCGTCACCGAAAGTATGTGTTATGGTGACATTCAAGTTCTGTCATGAATATTGATTATAATGACAGATAGTGACCGTCACCATTTCATATGAAGAACAATGATTTTTTGTGATGGACCTTTCATGGCCGTCACTATTGGTGCATATATATGGCGACGTTCATTGACCATCACCATAAACGCATTGGTAACATCAAGGTCCATCACGAATAATGCTTATATGAAAAACAGTGACCCTCACCATTTCATATAAACAACAACGATTTATGGTGACAGACCTTTAATGGTCGTCACTATTGATGCGTATATATTGTGGCGTTCGTTGACCGTCACCATTTCATATTTTGGTGAGGGTCGAAAAATGTCACCATATGCTCATTGCTGATGGTCAAAAGAGCATCCGTCACCAAAAAATGATCTTTTTCATTCCCTATATATGAATATCAGGGCACAATGGAATCGAACCACCAACCTCCTGCTTGTAAAGTAGGTGCTCTTCTATTGAGCTAGCACCCTTTAAAGAATTAGACTTTAAACTAGAAATTGCCCCTAAAGGTGCAAAGATACACCAAAGGAATAAGAACCAGGAAAACCGAAAGAACTCAGTGTCCTTGCTCCTATTTTTATTCTACGACACTCTACAAAGTATGATCTTGATCTATGACGTATTTGTGCCGAGTGGTTCTAATTTAATAGTAAATGTTATATTAGATCAAATAAATGAATAACTGAGAGGCCTTATCATTACACCAAAATCTCTTAATATTCAAGTCTAAGGAACAACTTGTTCAAAGTTCAAACTAAAGTAGACTTTAAATGGAAAGCTTAAAACCAGCTAAGTAGTTTACAAGTTAACATTTTGGATATAAATTATGTTCAATTTATATGACAACTTATGCCATAACCTTGAAACTAGTTTCTTAGCTAAAAGACTTTCTTAAGTCAATAATGAAAAAGAAAAATAGTCATGGCAAGCAAAATTCTCTTGTTTTTTCTAATGAGGGTGCATGTAACTTGATAAAGGTTGTATGAAAGTATCAAACCATAAACAGTTTCACTAAAACATGGAAATGACAAAGTCTTGTTAAGCAGCAAAGGTTTAGTTGAATATATGAAAAGCATCGAGCTAAATGATATAATTAAACTAAAAGTAACTGTAAAAAAATGAAATTTCCATCATATACCATCTGGTTTGGTTAGTTCTTCAAAAAGAGAAAGTGCAATTGCATGATCCAGCTCCTCATCTTGATTATGTAATGGACCATCCTGAACAAAAATGTCCACATACAACAATCAATGTTATTGTATTGGTAATACTTTTAATATAATCTATCAAAGCATGTACTATGTAGGAGAATAAATGGTAGTTGAATTACTTCTCTACTCGCATGTACTACCTTTGGTAGTTGAATTAATTGGAAATAAAAATCCTTATTAGAATATAACGCAAAGAAAAGCAGAAGCCTTTGAATATGGATGGGCATCTTGATTTTATAGAGTTATAATTGAATACTAAAGGACTAGGAATGCTGCAACAAAATATATGGATGGAGTGTAATAAAAATAATTTGGATAATTTAGGTTGCACATATCTTTAAATGGAACCACTTTTTCCTTTTGGATTCCCAGTCTTTAATATGGAAATAAAATTTTTTATTCAACCAAAGAGCACAATATTTTGAAGTCTTATTTGCCTGAAACAGGGTAAGGACAACATTTGGAAACAGGGATGACTTCTGAAATGACCACTTTCAAAACCTTTGGAAACAGAGCAACGAGCACTTCCACACACAGGTCCAAAAGTCATGACTTAGGAGCATGAGCACACCTAATTTAGGGATGGTTAGATATGAAACGAATTGGGCTGCAATTATACTCAATTAAACGTAAAGCAATGATTAAAATATATATAAATGACTTAGAAGTCAAACATGACAACTTTGGAATATGGTAGAATGTTGGCATAAAAACTTTGTTCATTATACATTCTCTTTCATTCAGTTTTGATGCTTTACTTCCAAATTAGGTGTTTTCTTTGTTGGAGATAGCAATCCGTACATCTAGGTCGAACCATTAATGATGCCCACAATGAAGGGGCATGTAGCTCAGTAGTACAACAGCACACTGGCCAAGGGAAAATCTGGGGTAAATCTTAGTATGTATAATTTTCAAAACGGGGATAGAGCTAGTTTTGCTTGAGGTTAGCCAGGGGACCTTAGCCAAAGTGTGGCCTGACGAGGGTGTTGGAAATAGGAATACACACATCTATGCTAAACCCTTAATGGAATCCCTCATGAAGGGGCAAGTGGCTCAGTGTTAGAGCAATCCAACCAACCAAGGACTTAGAGTTTCAGAAATGTTTCAAGTAACAGACATTGTTAATTAGCCTATTGTGCTAGACCAAACAATGGAAGACCTACATTGGAAAGTGTTTGCATGGGGCAAGTGGCTCAGTGTTTGAGTAATCCAACAACCAAGGACTTAAAAGTTTCGAAAATGTTTCAAGTAACAAAAAATTGTTAATTAGCCTATTGTACTAGGCCAAACAGTGGACGACCTACATTGGAAAGTGTTTGTTGACTAATATTGAGGCCCCGCCCAGGTTCGAAACTCAGTTAACCCACCTCATGAAAGGGCAAGCGGCTCAATGTTAGAGCAATCCAATCAGCTAGGGACTTTAAAGTTTTAGAAATGTTTCAAGTAATCGAGAATAGTTAATTATACAGTGATATGTGGTTTAACGGTAAGTTTCAATGGGTGAAACTAACGAGACCGTAGTTCAAATCCCATTGAGTATATGGCCTCACTGGGTGAAACTAAAGACACTGCGGTTCAAATCCCGTTGAGTATATGGCCTGCTATGATCTCACCTCAAGGAGTAGACTCCCCATTTCCTATAGTTTCCACTCTTGCTAAATCATAAGATCTGGTATATCTAACTTATATCTGACTTACAAGTTGCTGGATATACTCTTGGTGTTATAAGGCTCTTGCTAAATCATAAGATCTGGTATATCTGGCTTATATATAGCATACAGGTTGCTGGATAAACTCTTGGTGTTATAAGGCAGCCACAAAGGTTGATCCTGGACCTCCCCCAAATTAGTCCAAGGAAGAAAGTTTTTGCTGAGAAATATTGAGGCCCCACTCAGGTTTGAAACTCAGTTAACACACCTAGCGTGTCTGTGGGCAGTTGCATAATTCATTAGGTTCGAGAGTATAGGGTCAGTCCCTCAGACATGACCCTGGGCCTCCTCAGAGACAGGCAGTAAGTTTAGGAATTCTCCTAATACCCAAAAAATAAAAAATAAAGGAAAAAGAAAGAAATTCTCCTAATACTGAAAAAAAAGGAAAAAGAAAGAAATTCTCCTAATACCGAAAAAAAAGGAAAAATAAAGAAATAGAAAGAAAAATGATAGTAGTTAATTGTCAATTCTCGTGATAAAAAAATAAACGAAAAGAAAACAGACAATAGTTAATTAGTAGTTTCCAAATTTTCACTAGCATGTCCTAACATTTTTTGATGTATATGCAGAAAGAATTTGACTTCAGGATGACTCAGGGGTTGCTTTCTCAAAGTTTACTTGCATGCCAAAAACCGTTCTGATGTCAACTGACATGAATAAAACATGATCATAAAGAGATAAAATTTGATAAAACTTCAACAAAAAGCATGGATGAAGTTCACACTCAACAACAAGACTGACGTGGGAAGAAACATCTAAATAAAACTTTTTAAGGTTCCATCTTTCCACTCCTTAATGATAGGTTTAATAAAATAATCAGTTCTTAATGAAGGTGCTACCTCCTCGTTAAGTTATAATCTTATGTTCCCACATTTTAAGAGTAAAATATAGCATCTCAAGGCACTGGGGCTGTTATAAGTGAAATTCTAAGTAGATAGATTGTGATGTTCAGAATTTGTAAGTGACTGGTGTGGACTGCTTAAGCCATGGGTGGTTATTAAGCATGGAGTTAAGATTGAACCCTGGGGTTTTCCAGTTCATGATTAAGATAAAATATATTCAATGGCCAGAAATTGAAAATTCAGAAGTTGCATGAAGAGAAACATAGAAGAAGCACCTGGCAAATAGTCTTCGAGAAGAAAGTGTACCCGCAACAGAATGAGCATCGACTCATGCTCAATTTCCAAAGGCCAAAATTATAACCAGTATGTATGGTAGAAGTTGGGAGAACCTGATAAGATTTACCATCCTATGCAGAACATGGTTTAGGAGACACCTTGGAGAAGCCAATTGAAGAACCAGTAGGAGAATACGACGTCTTTATCTTATACAGGTTTGCAACAGGATATGTATTCCCTGATCCTTTCTCTGAATCATGGCTCTTCACTTGAGAACAACTTGTGGGTATTGACCTAGATGTAGAATGAAATCTGTTTGTCAAGCTTCTGGGAATAAATATATTTAGAAGAAACGGTTTAGTATTTTCTCCCTTACTCTTACTCAACCCATTTATATAGCTTCCACTTGTCTTCCTCTTGTCCTGCTTTCCTGAACTCCTCTCCTCTGCTTTGTGTTTTTCTTTTTGCACTTCCTCATTTGATCTCTTCTGCATGGCAGCCTTCTGCTCCACCAGATCACTCAGGGACAATTCATAAGCTGATTCAGGCATTCCTTCGAACATTTTCATGAGCTCCTGTCTACCTTTGGCAATATCCTCTGCCCTGGATGACATGAGGTATGGATATGAACATGCCGTGTCTGTAGATATGGGATAAGAACTTGATCCAGGATTCCATAGTGGAGGAGAGGTACATGAGTTTTCATCTTCTTTATGTTGAATAGCCCATGAGAACAAACCTGAAGAACCCAATTCATCTCTGCTCAAGAAATTTTTTTCTTATAGCTTTCCCTCAAACATTTGTTCTAAATAGCTTGTATTGGGTTTGATCTACCAAATCATCCCCTCCAAATTAGTGCCAGCATATATCATGGGTTGATGGGAAATCAATCAACCACACAAATTTAATGCCAATTCTCCTATCTTGCTTAGAAAGCAGAGTGGGTCCATAACACAATTGTGATCTGACTGATTGTCTCTTGCTTCATTATTTTTGCACCTTAATGTCCCTGTCAATGTTGCTAGCACTTTACCTCTGTAAATTTACTCCAAATTTGACATGCTAAGCCCCCGATCATCTCTAGTCGCCCTTAGTGATTCGATCACCTGCATTGACATAAACCAGAAAGAATGCATAGAACATCAAGCAAAACCTATTCCACTGTAGAAATGAGACATCTTACAAGAAAATCAAAACTAATGAATATGACAGCTAGTCCACCTTGTAACGAAACATCTCTACGCCTAGTGAAAATAAAGATGGCTTTACATATTTTTAAGGTTAACCTGCCCGCTGCTCCTTCCTTTGACTAGTTTTCATGAGAATCCTGGATCTTAAGCTTATAATGGTGGGTGCGAGTGTCTTGTCCTCCTATTAAACCATCATATATCATTCAACAACTAAATCCATGCATTTGCACCATTGTATCAGCATATGAATTTGCATCAATGTACTGAATTAACATGACTTCAAATTTTGAAATTTTCCTGCAGAGATGGAAGATGATCCACCCTTAACTTTCTTGACCTTTAACCAAAATGGTGCAGTTATTCAAAAGTCCTCCTTTATCCTATTTTGCTTACCTTGTTGGGGTTCCATGTGTGTTGGTTTTAACCTTAGAGATTTTTCCATGGTGCTAAGGCTTAAAAGTTCCCCCCCGTCACTAATTTAATTGATTTCTTATCTACGAGCCTTGAATTTAACCTCTCATCCTTCTTACATAATTGATGAAGGGAAACAACATTTTCTCCAACTTGGGACAGTGTATTCTACAAAATGCATTGAGAACCTATATATTAGTGTCTTAATCCCTCAGCATGGAGTCATTTTATTTAAACCTCCATAAGAAAAAGCAATAATAAAAGAAAAAAACAATGTTAGCATTTAAAATGGCTCACTAGTATTTACAGTGGGTGAGAGTGTAATTATTAAGTGATGAAAATAAATCTTTAGAAAATTCCCGTTTACCGGAAGTACAATAACTTCTCCATCTAAATTTTCTAGTGGGAAGGTATTATTCCCTTTTGCTTCAACAATCCTGAAAGGTTTGAACCACAATGAATAAAATTTCCCATGATTTCCTTTATCTTCCCTTTTAACATAAAATATAAGTACTAAATCTCCCAGCTACAGAGATCTATGTTTTTCCTTTCTGTCCAACAAATATTTCATCATTTCCTGATAACTAAGAAAATTTAGTTTTACTTCTTCCCTGTTTTCCTAAAGCTCTACCAATTTATTTATCATCATGGTCAATACATTCAGATCCTCCTCAAAATCTTGTAGTATGTTAGCTACATGCATTACTAATTTCATAGGGAAAACTACATCTTTCTTGTAGACTAACTCAAAAGGGCACTTCCTAGTGGATCTCTTGGTGGTAACCCTATTAGCCCATACGGAAAAAATCAGTTGTGAATCCCAGTTCCTCTGATTTTCTGATATCGTCTTCCTTAGAATACTTACCAAGGTTTTATTTAAGGATTTAGCTAATACATTTCCTTGAGGGTAATAGGTTGTATAATGACCTATTATAATGTTGTATCTTTGAAAAAAAATCAATACAATTCGCTGACTTGAACACCTGAGCATTGTCACTGACAATCTTCTTCAGGAAAACAAACCCTGCAAGGATGTTTTCCTCCATAAATTTAATGGCTACACCATCAGTTGCATTTATAGCTAGAGTTTCTTGTTCCCACGTAGTGAAGTAATTAGTAGCATTGAGTATCCATGTGTGCTAACTGCTCGAAGGTGGGTGTATTTATCCAATGAAGTATAAAAACCATGACCTAGAAGGCTCTTCAATGGAAACAAGAATTAAAGGAAGAGGTGCTAAATTATGTTTTTCTGCAAACATTAATTAATAGTTCTGACAGGCCCGAACATAGGTATGCACCTCACCAAATAGCTTAGGCCAATAGAAGTCTGCCTTGAGTATTTTTTGGGTTGTAGCTCTCGAACTGCAATTTCCACCATGTACACAATTATGGAATTCGTCAATCACTTTGTGGATTTCTTCCTCAACGAAACATAGAAGAAAAATTCCCACTGGGTCCTTCCAATATAGCTTTCCATTTGAGATAACAAATTTATGGGCTTGTAGCCTTAGATCCCTATAATTAACTTTATCCAAATTTACTGGGAACCTCAAAAAAGTAGATAATGGAAAATATGTTTATAGTAGTGGGACACAATGTATTTCATCTGTATTTTTTGAGCTGAGATATTCTTCCCTTGTTGTTTCTACAATTTTCCACTTTCTCCATCCTTTCCAGCTAGTAATTTTCTGCTCAATGCTTGGAAATTTTCTTTAGAGAGAATTTTAGCTAGCCCCTTCCCCTAGATAAGCTTGGTAGGTTTCATATCCATATCATACTCCTATATTTTAGCAATCCATTTGCCTATTTTTTCCCTCACTATCAACTTTCAATATGATGTCTTTCACAACAGTTGTAGGAACATAAGAAGTTATGTTTTATTGTAGGACATATATTCTAAAAGCCTTCAAGGATTTGAACAAGGCTTATGTATGTTTCTCAAAAATATTATATTTTACCTCAACATCTTGTAGCACTTAACAGAAAAATGTAATTGGTTTCTTGTTCCCTTCATCATTTTTCCGAAATAAAATAGTATCCATTGTGTGAGAAGAAGTAAAAAAAATGAAAAGTGGTTTTATATAATTTGGGATGACTAATACATGAGCTTCTCCAAAATCCTTTTCAATTCTGGAGAATTATTCTACAGTCCAGTTCACTTCATTTCCCTTCTTCAACATCTATGTAATTTGTTTAACTATATCAACATAATTTAGCATGAACCTCATTAAAATTAAGTTGATTCTGTCTAAGAAAAAATTGATTTTTTTTTCTTGGTAATGGGATGTTGTTGATGGATTACACCCTTTTGGGATCAATATTTACTCCCTTTTTTTCCACAATGTGGCCTATTAGTTTTCCCTCACTTAGAGAAAAGTGAGATTTCTCAGGATTTAAAGACATACCATACTTTTTAACAAGGTTTAAATTTTATAACCAATATGAATACCTTAAAGGTACAATGAATTTTTCCTGGAGCAAGTTCCTTACCTCTTTTTCAATTGATGGGAGTAAAAGAGGATTAATCTACCTGAGCTTTTTCTTATATGGTTTCACCCCACCTTTCAAAGGTATATTATGTTGAATGATAGTAGTATCAAATGTTTTTAAGTCATCACAGAGCCAATCAAACACATCCATATAATTTTTAAAAAATTATACATATATTTTCTTGTACTTATCAGGAACTCATTTTTCCAACTTTATTACATGCAGATATTACTATATACTAATGTTATAGTCTTCCACCTGCTCTTCAATTTCTTGTTCAACTGGCATGGAAGCTAAATCATTTGGGTTAAAATACCTTTCCAATGGGACCAAACCATCGGGGATAGTATTACAGTTCAACTGTGAAATCTTGTGCCCTGCAATGGTTTCTTCCCAACTAACCTTTTTTCATCCATCATTTTTCTCATCCTACTAGTCAATCACTGAGTTTGAAAATTCTTTGATAACCTCCATGAAGCATCTAATTTGTTCCTCATCTTGAAACACCTTCCAATATTTGACATTTTATGGCACTAAATGTTTGTACTTGACCGCAAATTCATATATGAGAGATGTGTTTTTAGGAGGTTTAAAATTACTAGCAGTTATAGCCAAGGAGACAGCCTTGCAATTTCTCTCTCTGTGCAGGAATTGGCTATTAAAATCTAAGAAAATTTATCAATCAGATCCCATACCTCATTTAGCCTTTAGTCTTGGATGTTTGGTTTGGCATTGATTTCTTATTTGTTTCACCACTAACTTTGAATCTTCAAACACTTCCAAGCACCCATTGTTGATACTTGTAGCATCTTGTATAGCTAATAGCAAGGTGTCATATTCAATAGCATTATTGGTGGATTCAAAGGCTCTAGCTTGAAGGATAGTGGGATTAAGCTACCTTTTGGAGTTACCGAAAACACACCTGCCCCATTTCCTTCCTTGGAATAAGTACCATCAAAGTATAGCTTCCATATTTTATCACACTCCAATGATTATTTTTTTAGCTGGAGAGAACACTCCACCTATGTTTCATCTAGAATTACGTCATTTTCCTCTAATAGAAAATAGGAGAAATATTTATCTTTACCATACACACAATAATTATATGAATATCCAGCTCTTGTAAGTATATTTACAAATATTGATACTATATACAATCATCTTTCTTCTCCACCAAACACAAGGATGGAAGCAGGGAAAATTTTAAGGATGGAAAATTATCTTGAAGTTTAAAACATTGGCGAATCTCACTAGTCCCTTATATGTAAATTTTAATATATTTGTAAAATTATTCAAATTTATAACTATTTTATATATAGTATCTTTATAATTTTGGTGATTTTTAAGGTAAAATAATTTTATATTGTAAAATTTGGGCGAATCATTTTTAGAAAAAAAAAGGAAATTGGCGAATCTTTTTTTTGGAAAAATCATGGAAAATTAGCCCATCTGTGAATATTAGCCCCTAAAATTTTCCATGGATGGTAGCATATGTTAAATCTAGTTTGATGGATACTCCTATATTAGACCCCCATGACCTAGACAAGAGCATAGCAAACCTTGGAGGGATATCAAAAACTGCAATATCCATTACTACAATTTTTACAGGAATCTGGGCCAAATTGACCACCAAATCTTTAATCATCCCTAGACATTTTACTCTCTTGGAATCAAATGAGTACACATATTTAAATGGTTTTGTTATTTACAGCCCCAACTGCTCCATAACAACGAATGAAATCAAATTGTGGGAAGATATTGAGTCAATCATATAGTTTTGTAGTAATAGCTCATGAATTACCACGGTAACATAAAAATGGGTAGTGGAAGAGTCTTGTTCCTCAACATGAGGTCCACATACAACCATGGGTGTTTCTTCTTGGAGGTTTAGGCTATACTACGAAGGACCCATGTTGGTTTAGAAAATGAACTGAGATACCTAGGCTTTGTAATTAGGTTTCTTTAATAATTCAGTCAAGGGAAAAAATATTTTGATCTTCTCCAACTCTTTTTGAAGATTAAAGGAAAAGGGGATCCTATCAGCATTGGAAACAACATCAAGCTATTTCTCCTTATCACATACAGGCTTGGATGGTAAGGTAAATTTCTCTATTTTATAAACATCAGGCTTCTGAAGAATGGAATCTAAGCATTGTTTCTTTTTGGCTAAGAGTTGGCTTTCCTTTCTCTGCTGATTTAGGTGGATTTTAGGGAGGGGGCTCATCATTTTGGTCTTGCATTCTATATCTTTTCCTAGAATATTTAAGATCATATTTTCTATGTAACAAATCATGCATGAAGTCAGAAAAGTTTCTACAATAATTTTCAATCTCACCATCATCTAGTGGGGCATTCAAATCATCTACTTCTTCCTCATGTTCTTCAACTTAAATTCCTCTTTGGAAAAAGGAGTAGTTTCCTTGAACTTCCATGGTTTCTTCAACATGCTCCTATGGATCATCTTCCAAATACAAAGGAGGTTGAATATGACCTTGTTGATCTTTCATCTCCATTTTTAAGAGATGAAAGGATGTTCCCCTATACTGGGGGTTGAAGTTTCGGTTGGGAGTCGGTTGACTTGGTCGAGGAGGGTTACGGTTTTCCAACTATAGTTAAAAATATTGTTAGAAAAATTTCTTATTAGTTTTTTGATCTCCTCCAGCTTATTTTTCGGGGTTTCCTTCCCATGGTTTGAAGAAATGGTTTCCTATTTTCCTTTCCTCTTATCACCAAACTCATTTTTCCCTCTCCATTCCCTAGTGGAGATGAAATTTGCTTCAACTGCTATAGATTCTATTTGATTTTTGTCTAAGGTGCAAGAATTCCTTTCTCTGAGAGTGAAACAAAACTCTCGCATAATTTTCCTTGCGAAAACTGCTTTAGAAGCAGCCCGTGGAGGTTTAATTTTAGCAGGAATACCATTGTACAATTTGTCAAACCTTTTATGATTTTTGAGACATCTTCATTATGCATTTTCTTTATTGAGTTAAATTCAATGAGGATGTACCCATGATCCCTTTTCTCTCCCCACTTCTACATGAAGAAATTTTTATCCCCTACAAGGTAGTGAGTGAAGAGTTTGGGATGGAATTGAACCGTTTCCTTACCTCTCCATCTAGGGACTGGAAAAAGAGACTCAACACCACATCCAGATGTTCTATATTCATATTTTTTTTAAATGCAATTTTTTTTTATATATGTCTTTGAGCTGAGATATCATCTTCTCTATTAAATCTATGTAGGAGTTTAAGATAATCTTGTGGCATACCATTCAGGGGTTGTGGCAAGTCTATTGAGGCATATTTGTTCACTAGAAGTATAGGGACAACCATATTGTGAAAGGGATGTGGTAGAAGGTTTATCATGAGGCCTTGGTGAGGAGTTGTCTAAATCATAGCTGACTAGAGATAAATTGGGAGACTATTTACACTTTGTGTTGGATTATTTATGAGGATGTCTTTAACTTCTCCAGTTTCTAGGAAGGTGTGAAATGGAAATGGAGGATAACTAGAAAATGTTTATTTGACTTTAACTCTTGAAGAAAATAGGTTAAATAATGTATAAAATTCCTCACAATATTCTAAAGCTTTGGAGGGAGACTCAAAATGATTTATCATGGCCCTTTCAGAGCTAGAGGATGAGACTTTTTGAAAAGAGGTTATAGGGGCTAGGGTGACAAGGGTTCTTTCTTTTCATATCCTCCTAAATATTATATTTTTAGGATCAAACACAGGAGGAGTTATTTGTTGTGAAGTATCAACTGAGTGTGTGGACTCTTGAAAGCTAGGATGGTCCAAATGAGATTTAAATAGTGGAGTCGTCAAGGTGAGAGATATTCAACCCATGCCCCTTTCTTTTCACCTTACCAAAGGGTGTAAAAATTTCATACCTAGGGAAAATCTACTAATTCTTCACTGGAAACAACGCCAAAAGATGTTGTAACTCCTAGAAAATCCTTGGGTTAAAGAGATACCCATGCCTTGGACATCTTAATGAGTGTTCTAAATATTCACTGAGATTTTTTATTACTCTCAACATTTAACACATTTGATGAAATTGATTCAGAAGCTTCCTTAAGAGGATAAATGAAAAACTAGATGAAAAATATTACTCATAGAAGAATCAATATCAGACTCTTTTATCCAACATTACATAAACCTCTAATTTTAACAGACATTTGTAGCATATCAGATAGAATAATTGAGGAGGAGAGAAAATGAATGCACATGGCTTAAAGTAAGAATCCAATGCATCTAATTTCAACATGAAGTGGATGAGAAAGACATTTAAATGGAATGCTAAGATACATTGGGCACATTTTAAGGACAATAATTCATACTAGTTATAGGAGTATTTAATCAACATTAGACTTAGATGAATCCATAAATTCTTGAAAACATATCCAGTAGCTACTACTACATGTAATCTGAGAAGAATTGTGAGAACATATGGAACAAGCCCATAAAGGAATACATACTACACATTCATTAGGGGAATTTTGAAGTCTAAAATGGGTCTCCTAAGGAAATTGTAAAACAATAGTGGAAATAATAAAATAAGATTTGATTACATCATCAAATTTTAGTGGTAAAAAAGAAAAAACTACTTTTTCAACTCATATTTTGAACTTATCTCCCTGAGGTTTTGCTCAAATTTCGAGCAGGAATACGTTGGATGAAAATTTTAATTCCTTATCCAAGGAGTACCCATGTTGAATACTTTTGATGGAATTTTCTACATTAAAAATGAGAAATACATGAAAAACATGATTGCAATCACGTTTTTTTCATGTATTTCTCCTTTTTCATGTATCAGGGTCTATTAAAAGTATGAAACATGGGTACTCCTTATATAAGGAATTAATTTTTTCATCCAACGAGTACTCCGAATCAAAATTTGAGTAAACCCTTATGGAGATAAGTTGAAAATACTAGTTGAAACAATAGTTTTATTAATTTATTAATTTATTATTTTTTAATCTTTTTACTTTTTTAATCCAAAAATGGTGAATCATCCCCCATGGTTGACATCATCATCTTGAATCATATTGGTTCTTATAAAGTTTATCTTGGTTGTACATTTTTCTTAGGAGGCCCATTTTAGACCTCAAAATTCCCCTAATGCATATGAGCTGGAATCGTCAAAAAATTTCATTAATCTTCCACAAAGCAAACATTTAATTGATAGTTTCCAAAGCTTCTCTATTGGTAAAACCAAAATTTAGAACCCATGGTTATGTATCATAGAACTGTTTTTGTAGGGTCTTAGAGGGAGAACCCATTACAAAATATTCTTTCTTGATTTGGTAGTGAATGATCATAACAAAATATCAGTGTGCTTTAGTGGAAAAGTTGTACTAGATGGATCCAAGCTAACTAATATTGAGTCTTTGAAAATAGAATATTTACATGAAACATAAAATATCAAAGTGTCATGATTTGACACAATAAACAATATATTTAACTATGATAGAAAGGTTCTAGAGGCACCGTCATTGGGTCAATGATCTAGAGCAGATGAGGATTAATGAAATGTTCACACCTCTGCCACAGTGCTAGAGATATCATAGGAGCATGGAAAAACCACTGATAAGAAATATTGAGATTTATGAGACCTGTATAATTTAACCTATTGCAAAAAATGGTATTCATCGATCCTAACAACAAAAATTCATTTTTGAGACAACCAACCATTGTTTTTATACTTTTAAGGGTGGCAGTCTTCTCATGGGAGGAATCCACCTTCCTCTTGGCCTCCTTTAACATGTAACTGTATTTCTCACATGTAGCATCATTCCCATAAGATCCCAATAGCTAGGAAACCCTGATTTGACTCTCTCATCAACCTCAGAGTTGAAGGTGGCCACATCCTTCAGCACTACGTTTAGGAATTCTTCAAATTTTACTCGGGCCTCTTCTTTCTGAATTACCTTGGAGTTATCCATTATAGGAGATAATATTTCCACCACATCTATGGATCTGAACTCATTGGGTGGACTTTCATTTACAAATTGAATGAACTTATTAGGAATATGGGATTTCTTTTCACCATCTTCCTTAGTAGCTAGGATGAATAACTCGTAGTCCTTGATCACAAACTTTTTTTCATCCATCAAAGTTATATAATTCCAGTTTTTTTTCATATCTTCTATTATTTCATCCCATTCAAGCTTCTTAACTTGTACGAGATACGTATTTCCTTTTGGAAGGCCTTTGAGCTCAGCAATATCCTCGTTGGCTTCCTCAAGGTTCTTGCTGATCATATTTGCATTAGTCCTGGTTATCTCAAGATGCTTTTCTTTTTGTGACAGGGCTTGTTAGGTTGTATCTAAATTATGTTTCACCTTCTAGAGCTCTCCTTTTGAGAGCTAGTACTTGGTGAGGGTCATTGTGAGTTGTTTTGTGGGATTTTGAGGGTTCTAAGGCACCATCACAATACATATATGAGTGTTTATCTTTCATCTGAAGTTCATCCACCTATTTTTAAGAGCCACCACCTTTCTTTTTATGTATATCATCTCCTCTTCCAGGATCACTTTCTCTTCCTTTGACTGTGCAAGTTCCTTGGACTACGCATGATCGTTGGCTAGCATCTTCAACCTATGTCTCAACTCCTGAAAACATTCTTATGATATTTGAAGAAGGGCCTCAAGTGCACCCTTATCTTCTAGATTCAACCCTAGTTTTAAAATCAATTATTTTAAGTTTTCATTCTGCATGCGAAGAGCTCTAGAGATATCTATTTCTTGTTTCAATCTTCTTGCATCCTTCTCTAGCAGATTCTCCACTCTACTTATGGTCATTGCATTTTTTTTAAGCTCACTGTAAAGCATCTCTCATAGTTACATATGGAATTTAATCTTAGCGGGAAGGGGGACACTTTCCAAATCTAAGGAGACTTCCAAGGCCTTGAAATGGGATCCCAATGGTAGTGACTATGCTAGTGGGTGGTGCAATGAGAATTTAATTTGATTTCTCTCCAAATCCATAGCATACAGAAGACTAGTGTGGGATGGAATTGAATGGGAATCCATTTGTTGTTGCATCTCCTCCTTTATTTTCTTGTTCATTTCTTCAATGGCATTCCAACAGGCCAGCTAGGTTCAGTTGTGGTTGTACTTCCTGTTGAACTCATAATTGCTACCTATGCATATGATGAAGCAACATCTTGTAGGGGCTCTTTCAAAATCACTTAGATTCCTCATTGGTTTGGTTTTATCTCTACCAATCTAGTCTCAATTTCTTCTTCTTCTATCTCTTGACTCCTGGGCTTTCTGTTGTTTTTTACATCTTCCATTTCTACATCTCCTATCTCATCAAAAATACTTTTATGTGCCTTTTCCTTTGTTTTTGGAGTCTCGGCCTCCATATCTATGTTAGTAAGCCATGAATCAAGGTCATCTTTCCAATAAAGCTTAGGTCTATTTTCATGCTCGTGAGTTGTGTAGGTTTTAACCTTGTATAGAAATTATCTGCAAACAAACTCTTAAGATAGAAAATAAAAAATAGCAAGAGCATTAAACATAAAATATATATACACATATATTTTCCCCTATACCCAAAAACTGGGACTTCCAACTTGAATTTATATTATATACCTTTCAATGTTACAATACATATATATACATGTTGAAGCATTCGTAAACCCCATTCCATTAATGCTAAATTAGAACATAATTGTAGTTTCCTTGACCATATCTACAAAATACCATGGACATAAAACCATCATATCGAAAACCATGTCCTAAACCCATACACAAAACCATAGGTAGGTTCACCCACCTAATATAGGGTCTGAAAAAAAAAATCTTGGGGAGCTACCCTAGACCCCATGCAAGGGGGCTATCGCCCCCCGACAAACCCCCCAATAGCGGGGGCTATGCCCACCCCTCCCCACCTTCTGTGCCCAACGCAAGCGAATGGGGGGCTGCCCACCCCCCATCTTACCCTTCGCTTCACGCATGTATCTAGTTATGGAAATAATATAACACACACCCAAAAAGTTGCAGATTTTATGATTTATCTTTTATTTGTGATGACCCCATGTGGATAATAATGCCAGACATTTACTAAATAAAAATTCAATTGTTTCAGTAATTTTTGAGCTTCTTGGAAGGCCTTCTTAGATTGACAAGAAAAGGCCCTATGGGCTCACCCAAATTTAACATATATCACTTCTTGGTAGGTACAAAGTGGACATGGTCCACATTAAGGCTCTGCCTGATGAATTCCATAGAGAAAACCTCATTGGAAAAAATATAGGAAAGTGGTAAGGGGGAAGCTCACAACCATAGACCATAATTTGTGTAATCCTCAAATAGGTACCAATCTCCCACCCTGTTGTGCTTCCTGAGTTGTAGGATATCTTTTTTTCTGAGCGATGACTCTCGGAGGAGAAATACCATGAATAATTTCATAGGAAATGGCTGTATGTGAGGATATGAACTGGGAATAACCCTCACCATATTGTCTCTTCCTACCAGAAGCATCGTAGTCAAAATCAAAATTCCTTTATTTATTTTAAGCCAAGAAACTGAGATATAGAGATTTAAACTCATATGCATGGGTTTATACAGACAGGAAGAACAACAGAGAATAGTACATAAAGTATGAAGTGGTGGGAAAATGGCATAAATGGAATTTAATGGAATCAACCAAGTAAGAAGGTATGTGAAATAGGTGACCTGCTGCATCATCTCCCTGAGAAACCCTAGGTATTCTTTGTTGGAAATATTTTCATTGCAATTTTCTAACATATGGGTAAATCATAGACATAATAGGATTTACAGACTCAGAAAAGGTTGTTATTGGGAAACTATCATCAATGGGTAAGGACTGTAAGCTAGGGGCTAATACCATTTGCAAAAAATATTTTTTTTCAATTGTTGGGAGGGTAGTATAGTTGTAAAGAAGGGTGGTTTCAATGAACTTCTAGGTTTTAGGGGAGCTAGGGTAAATTAGAGCCTTTTGGATTAGCTTTGGGGTCACCTCTAGGATTTTGGCTCTGGTGGGGGAAACAAAATAATTTGTTTCTTCTATATATGTGACAATTAACCAAGACAAGAACTCAGGGAAGTAATATACAGAAGGGGAAATCTAAAAATATAACATGTTGTCAACTACATGGAATGAGTCTTCTTCTCAGATGTGGTGGCCATACAATTTGAACCAAAGGTCCGAAATGTGGAAAGAGAAAAGGGGGTATGAAATTTGAGCCTCAGTGTCCATGAGAGGTTTGACATTAGATGATGGCTTAGATTACTGAGATTTAGGGGTATTTGGGGTCATTTTCTTCATGTTTTTAAACATTATTCAAATAATTTTCAGGTGAAAGAGACCAACTAGTTAACTGGTTTTCCTAGTGAAAACTAAAAATGATGTTGGAGGGAGGTTCTAGACCATCTGAGTAGTTGAAGTAGAGCAGAAAAATGACAAGAGGAATTTTCATCAAGAAACATTACAAAATATTTTAACATTTGTAGTTGGAAGGGTTTTTATAGGTTAGGAGAGAGAAATGGTTGTATGATGTGGGATGACGTCACGGGGGGACATGTGGCAGAAGGGGATTGGGTGGTGTGAAATGACAGCTAGATGGAAGCAGGAGGCGGAGAGGTTATTGTTTACCTTTTGAATTCATCTCTCACTTGAACTCACGTCGGCATACTAACTATCATGGAAAGTGGTCCCCACCATCCTTTGGTAGGTAGGAGAGTAGGAGGTTGGATCCATTGGTCACCTCATTGAATCAATCTAGGTCATTGGATCGGTGGGCCCACCAGTTTCACTTCTCAACTCAGGGGGGTAGCGTCAGTCCATCACCTGCGCAGGTTACCCACACCAAATCCTTCCAGGGGCTGGTCGAGTAGAGATGGATTGTGATCCACCCTTAAAGTACTCAAACTTTAACCAAAAGGTCATGATTTTTCAAAACACCTCCTTTATCATGTTTCTCTTACCTTGTGGGGGTTCCATGAGTGTTGGTTTTAACCTTAGATCTTCTTCCATGGTGCTAGGGGTTGATAGTTTCTCCCATCATTGATTTAATTGATTTCTTAGCTAGGAGTATTGAATTTAGGCTCTCATCCTTCTTATATAAGTGATGAAAGGAACCAATATGCATGATGAATCTTTGAGAAGTTGAAATTCACTACGAGAATGTGATCTATTACCTATCCAAAGGCCTTACTCGGTGTGACACCCTCCTCCCACATACACCAAAGAAACCATCCAACTGTGGTAAACATGTGACGAAGAGTTACTGTTATTTGATTCAACCTCCTAGGTCACCTTAAGGAAGTGGAATCGACACCACACATCAACACAGACCTTCTACACATGCTATAGGATGCTTAGGAGCCATCCCAACATTCCATGACGCTAGTTTCTAATCAAAATTGAACTTTTCATGCATCATTCCCCAGCCACTGCTTTGACATGGGCAAAAGTGGGACTGGAAACCTATAATCACATGCACAACATGGGTATGCATGCGAATAGGCATTTTTTCCGAGTATTTTCGAGCCTGCAACCTTGATTTTTGTGCCACTTTTTGAGGCACAAAACTCAGGTGACTTCCCAAAACTCGAACTGAAAGATAACAACAGAATGATGATGTAAATGCATATACTTGAAAAAGGAATTGACTGGACCCCTACTAGCCATGATAGTTTTTCCTTCAAACATGTCACAAATATGGAATCTATAGGTTTAAAAAACTATTATGAGCATAGGGGTATCATAATGGCTAAGAAGAACTATCACCTCATCACATTAGCTGCATTATCATATATTTGGTTATCGATCCATTTTTCATTCATTTAAAAATCAAAACATGATGAGATCCATACATCGTTACTGACATAGAACACATTCATAACCAGCATATAAAAAACATAAATGACAAGCATAAAATAACGATTTGAGCCACACAATCTTAATCATATTTACCTATCAATAAAAGAGGAAAATAAATCTTATTTTCATAATCAAAATGCAATCAAGTCGGGGACTTCCATGTTGCATCCAACCATAAACATGACTGAGCCAAATCTCTCCTCGACCAATAAGCCATGTTCCATATTCCAAGCATGAATGTGGGATATCATAAATATCATTAATCAAAACCAAAATAGGGCTTCCAGAGGCTAAACCACCTCAACCCTCAACCAGTGATTCCACCTCATAGTCAGAAATCACTAACCATCACCATATTGGTGTCTACCCAAGATGTCCATTTCTCTAGAGCATTTTTTCCAATCATGGCTTCTAGGACTAGGAACTAAACCCAAAACTCCCACTGGACTTCCAAAATGTTTGGCCAAACAGGGCTTCTAGGACTAGTAACTCAACCCACCAAGGGCTTCTAGAGTGTTTGTCCAACAAGGGCTTTCAGGACAAGTAACTCAACCGAAGATGTTACAGGGATTCCAAAGCGTTTGTGCAATGAAGGATCCCAAGAACTAATAAATCAACCCACGGCCAAAGGCACATGATAACCAACCAGAAAAAGAAACAATGAAATGAACCCACAATACCATGGTTGTGGAGGCAATGGAAAGACTAGGAAAATCCACTATTGATCAAGGAAATCCTCCAAGGCCAATGACAAATCATGACCAAGAAACCACATGCTTATGCCATGCATTCCAAAAATAGCGAGGAAATCATACATGCAACTTGGTACCTGTAATAAGACCCATTGTAGATGTTGATCATGATGTCCTCTTACGCTTTCTTGCCCTTCCTTTTCCTTGTTTCTCCAAAATTCCAAGTATTCCACACTATCTAAGAGTGCTCCATTAAAATCTAAGTGTCCAAGAGTATGAGAGATAGATATAGAGAGAGAAAATGGGAGTTCCAAAAATGAATTTACAAATTTGTTTTGAGCTAATCCTCAAAATAATTTTTATTAATGAGGCCTCTAATTTCTTCCATTTTCCTTCATTTTCCTCCTCACATGCAACCTGTGACCTTTCACCTTCATTTTCTCCTATTTTCCTTTATATTCATAAATAAAATGCCAATAATTCCTCTTTTCCTTTCCAAAGCCTTTTCCATTTTCTTTGGTAATTTCCTTTAACCATAATAAACCGAAGTGAACCCCCACTAAGATATCTTTCCCATCATTCAGCTTGGAATACATGCCCCATGACCTTGGTCTTATATTTTTTACATTGGATTTTTAACCAAGGTTGTTACGGAACCATCCCCCTTGGAGGAACACCATCCTCGGTGTTCAATGACACCTACAACCAACAAAATCATTGAAAAACAAAACATACTACCTATGGAGATTTATAACACAACTTGTTGCAGTATTTACAATGATATCATTTTGAAAACATGACAACCATACCATTTACTGAAGTTTTATAACACAGATAATTATGGTATTTACAATAACAACACTGTTACCGATGAAATAGGTAACCTGACCTCAAAAGAAAAAGAAAATTAAAAACAAAAAAATGAATAAAATTTTAAAAAAATAAAAAAATAAAAAAATAGAAAAAAACAAAAAAAAATTAAAACCTAGGCGAGATGCCGATTTCGGGAATCGCCCTCCCGCGACAACAGGGCGATTCTGAGAATTTCCCTCCCACGGCGACAGGACGATTCCAGGCGGTAGGGCGATTCCCGGAATCACCCTGCCGCCGCAGGAGGGCGATTCCCGGAATCGCCCTGCCGCCGCCCCTACTGCTGTGGGAGGGCGATTCCCAGAATTTCCCTCCCGCGGCGACAGGGCGATTCCGAGAATCGCCCTGCCACCGCGGGAGGGTGATTCCTAAAATCACCCTCCCTCCGAGAATCACCCTCCCACGGCGGGAGGGTGATTCCTGGAATCGCCATGCCACCGCGGGAGGGTGATTCCCGGCAGCGGGAAGCCGATTCTGGGAATCGCACTCCCGCCGCGGGAGGGCGATTCCCGGAATCGGCCTCTCGCCGCGGGAAGGCTATTCCGGAAATCGCCCTCCCGCGACGGCAGGCTGATTCCGGGAATCTCTGCCACCACCTGGGCGGGAGGCTGATTGGCAGCGCCACCACGATCAAATTTTTTTTTTTTAATTTTTAATATTTTTTTTGTAATTTGATTTTTTTAAATTTTTTTTAAATTCAAAAATTTTTAAATTACTATTTTTTAATTCAAATTTTTTATTTTAAATTTAATTAGTTTTAATTTTTTTTTTTTTTCAAATTTAATATTTTAGATTAATTATTTTTAAAATTTAAAATTTATTTATTAAATTTTAATTTTAATTTTATTTTTTTTAATTTTTTAGTTTATTTAGTTTTTCATTTTTAAAATTTATAAATTGTTTCATTTAAAAAAAATAGTAAATTTATGGATATTTGTTTTTTAGTTATTTGCACGTGGTTTTTTTTATTTTTTTTGTTTTTTAACGATAGTTTTTTTTATTTTAATTTTCTTTTTCAATTTTACTTTTTTCTTTTAATTTGTTTTTTTTTGTTAATTTTAAAATTTGTATTTTTCTTTCTTATTATTATTATTTTTTTCATTTAAATTTTTAAATTTAATTTTTTCTTTTTTGTATTTTGTTTTTTTTATCTAAATTTTAATTTTGTAATTTAAATTATTTTTAAATTTTCTATTTAAATTTTTTTAATTATATGGGTTTTTTTAATAACTTAGAAAAAAATGTTTCTGATGTTTTATTTTTTTTATTTTTTTTGTTAATTTTTGTTTTTTTTCTTTAAATTATGTGTTTTTTCTTCAGATTTTGTCATTTCTTTTGATATAATTTTCGATTTATTTTTATTTTTATTTTTTAATTTATTTTTGTTTAAATTTTTTATTTTTACGAGTTAATTTTGTTTTTTTTTTACATTTTTATTGGGTTTTTTTATTTTATATATATATATATATATATTTCTAAGTTTTGTGTTTTATTACCAACATGAAAATCACCACTCTAAAAAAAAAAGGTTGATGATGCATCAATACGTTTCAAAATTAGCATGAAAATCACTGCTCTAAAAAAAAAAATTGATGTTGCATCAATATGTTTCAAAATTAGCATGAAAATCACTAACATTTTAAAACAAATATTCATACTTCATGAATAAAAATGTTAGAGTGTTGAAAATGTGCATAAAAAAAAGGGTGATTCTGCATCACCACTTTTCAAAATCGGCCGCTTTTTATGCTACCAAAAAAAAGTAGGTAACAGTGCGGTTACCTGTTTCATCGGTAACATTGTTTAACAACCACATATACTCTTATACACATTCTATTCAGCCAAAAAAATAATCATACACTCTATCGAGATTTATAAATCCAACTCAAAATAGTATTTACAATAATATACAAATATACACATATGCACATTTCATTAAATAACACATAAAATCATATTATGCCTACATCTACAACAAGGGAACCCAGAGGCTAGGACCTCCACCCTCAAAGTAATACCAGGATTCACCTCCTTCCCAGGAAGTCTAGAATCCACTTCCAAAGTCAAAGATGCATCCAATGTCCAGTGCTACAATCCTGTGCTATTTTCCTCTTAGTGAATATTTTTTGGATCATTGTCCTAGCGCACACTCCCAAAAACTCTCAATGTGCATATGATTCCATATAGAAATGCTAATGACAAAAACAAATCCATCCCCAACCTTCCCTTCTCTGATACATAACTCCTCGTGCAATCCGATCACCTCTTTCCATGCAATCACACACCTTCCAAGTTCCGCTGGCACCCCCATCCCGATCACTCCATCTCGTAGAAAGGCCTCGTCACATCAGAACATACAAATACCAAGGGATATCCTTGCCTCAAAACCATCATACTAGTCATAGCATGCTCATGGAAATCAATGGAAACTATTGGGTACTAGTGTCCCACAATGGCCCTACTCCTGAAGTGATTTACCAACATATTTTTGCATGTTTCAATTCCTTTTGTTGATGTTTCTCATTCTTGCAGTCAGTTTCAACCATCCCAAATCGGGAATTACATGCTTTCCTATACCAAGCACATAATTTCCATTAGATTCAAAATAAATTGAAATTACTTTAAATAATACATCATTGGTAGGTTGTCAATAAGGTACACATGTACTTATGTTTACTTATAGTCATAAAAAATAAAACTAGTTGTTTGATCAAATCATCGTGTATAAAAATATCACATATGGTTGGCTAAAAAAGAAACCATCATAAATAAAGAATCATAAATCACATGTAACAACCATAAACCAAAGTCATAGATCACGTTCATAATCAAAACTAAAATGAAACACTCATACTAATCCTTCAATCGATCCTTTGCTTCTACCTTTATCCTTTGTCCTTTATGTATGCACACTGCATCAGTTGCCACACCCGACAAGTGCCAAGTGCCTTTTCTTCAACCATGTACACATACATGTAGTGCACATCACACACATGCAACCACACACGCCATCCATCACCATATAATACATACACCTACACCTGACATACAATGCATACACCTACACCTAGTGTACAAAAAAACACATAAACATACATCTAGTGTACAACACAACACATACACCTACGTCCGGTGTACAACATAACACATTTAGCTACACCAAGTTTACAACACAACACATACACCTACACCACATGGTGTACAAAACAACACATATACATGCACAAAGTACAACATAATGAATACAAGTCATAATACCATGACTACATAATGCACATGCATATTACAACATGCCTACAACACAATGTGATATCCCAAAAGGGAAAATGCAATAATACTTCACACAATATAAGAATTTACAACATGATAAACAACAAATTTTAAGACAAAATCAGAATTTACAGAGAAGCTAAGCCATTTTATTAGATTGGAGAGTAATCAATTACACCATGTACAAAATATGAGTAGATCTAGCCAAAGAGATGGCCTAGAAGTACTCAGAAAACAAGATACGATAGGTACAACGTAATTGGAGAGGCACTGAAGCGAATACTGTGTTGTCCCTTCAGCAGGTTATGAGCATATAGTTGTAGGCTGAAAAGGAAAATGCATATCTACTCAAATCTGGAGCTCAGATGATGCCAAGATTCAAGATTTGGCCAATGTGATGGATTCCCAAGATAACCCAGAAAGGATTTTCCAGATCTGCAACTTTGGAAAATCACCTCCCTAGGATTTGATCCTTGATCTGCTGGGAGATATGGATTTGAAGCTAGATCTATAAAATAGATGGTTGAAATATGATATCAGATCAGATCTATGCTTGAAGGGTTGATCCCTTCTTTATATCTATGAGCTAGAATCTCTAGATCTAGCTTGTCAATCCTCCAATGATGATTGCAGCTGCTGCAACAAAAATGCCTCTAGAAATTACGCTATGAGGGAAAGAGAGGCCTTTTCCCGACTGAAAAATGATGCAATAAGGTCTAGGCTGATGGAAATATTGATGGAAATGTGAGGGGATGATCCCTCACAGGATTGCTAACTAAAATACTAGCAACTTCCTTCCTCCCTTTAGATCTGCAGGATAGACAACATAATTCCAGAAGGAAGTACTGTAGTTGGGAGGTCAATAACTTTTGGCCTAATGCCAGATCTACAATGAAGCTCTGGGAAGCTGATATTTAATCCCAAGGTGATAGGAATAATCCTTCACCAGTTCTCCAGCTGAAATATTGAAGACAACTTCCTCATTTCAAACTGATCTTTAGAAATCTACAATTTCTGAATATGGATGTTATGCAGAAAATAGGAAAAGAGATGTGGCACTCAAAGCCTGATGTAATATGAAGTACAATAATATTTCTAGAGCTACTCTAAGAAAGAGGTGGGATTCACGACCAGGAACACCCTGTGCTAAACAACACCTACAATCTCTACTAAACAACCCAAGAAAGAAGTGTAATGTCCCATGAAAATTCCAGATCTGAAAAGATGTTACATCAAGAATAATCAACATGCCCTCATCCTTGTCTTCATCTTCTTTATATAACATTTGAGCCTTCCCAAACCTTGGCCCTCATCTAGACTGTGTTGTCACATGTGGACAAGATCCCCCAAGTGGACTGCGCTGCTTGACCAAATCAACCATCATGTCTAGGTGCAATGTACACCTTCCATCAAGTGTGCCTTGTTTGCACAACATTCTCCATCACTTAATCATGAATGTCCCATGATCTTTGACATCTTCAAGATCTTAATTGACTGAATCATATCTGTTTGATCCTTTCAAGATCTTAGTTGATTGTGTCAATCTCCATGATCTGTCTCATTAATGAGACACGTTCTCCAATTTCATTCACATTAGTAGTTGCTCAACTACCTTGTTATGCAGATCTAGGCTAAATTAATCCACATTCACATACACCAAAGTGGATATTTATTCATATTGAGGATTGTGGGTCCCTCCACCCTTTTATTTACTTAATTCATTAAGAAAATCAAGGACTCTAATATTCCAAATATGACATGAAAATTTGGGAATATTACACACAACATGTACGACATGCACTCAATACCACATGTATACCAGTACCGTATGCATAACATGAACATAGTAACACCTGCACACAACACCACCTGCATAACATGTCCATAACATCACATGTACATGACAACATGTGCACGTCGTGTAAAAAATGCAACATGTACACCGCACCACCTATACAACATGTAAAAAAATACCACATGTACACATCACCACATGCATGACATGTACACAACACCACATGTACACAATGCCAAATGCACGACATGTACACAGTGCCAAATGGACGACATGTACACAACATTACCTGCACACAACACCACATGTACAACATGTACACATCATCACATGCACACATCACTATATGTACAATCATGCAGACAACAACATATATACATAGCACCACATGTGCAACATTCACACAACACCATATGTACATATAATTGCATATACAACATGTACATAGCACTATATGTACACAACAACACATATCAAAATGCACACAACACTGCACATCCAACATTTGCACAATATAATATGTGTAGAACACTGTATACCCAACATGTATAGACTGCCATATATACCCATCACTGCATATGAAATATACACACAACACTATATAAAACATGCATACAACGTCATATGTGCACAATAATACATATATTACATGTATACATAACCATAGGTACAATCAATGAACATACAACATGTGAAACATATACACAACAATAGTATTTCACATCCATAGACCACACACTAAGCCCACAAGCAACCTTGCTTCTAGTGTCTTTCCACTATCCATGCCACAGATCACACTACTTTCACTTCGCTGATGTACCCCTCAACTTTACCTATCCATAATATAAACATATACATAGTATAAACACATAAACTAAATTCATATCCACACGATACTGACATTGTAGACCTGTTAGGTTTATTATTACCACTTGATTCCTCATAATCCAGTAACCTCCTCATGTTATTCACCTCCGTAAGAAATCATTCCTCCACAATAATGATCCCTGATGACCCTTTCAAACAACGGCATACATACATACATATACACATATAAACAATAGCATAAAAAAATCATGATACTTGATGACCTTGTCAGACAACTTCATACATACCTACATTAGAGGAAATTTTACCATAAAAGTGGCTCCTAAGGAAAAATAATAAAATAGTAGTTATGAATTTTGGAGGGAAAATAAGAAACCTAGTTTTTTAATTGTATTTTTGGTTTATATCCTTATAGGTTTACTCAAATTTCTAGTTTAAACACTAGTTGGATGTAGAATTAAACTCCACATACAACGAGTACCCATAATGCATACTTTTGAGAAGACCCACATTGATAAAAATTGAATATATATTAAAAAATCATGTTGAACATGCCTTTTTAATGTATCTTCAAATTTTATCAATGCGTTTCTTCTCAAAAGTATGCATAATGGGTAGTCATTGCATACGGAATTTAATTCCACATGCAACGAGTCTCTATGGTTGATTTTTTAGTAAACCTATAAGGAGATAAGCCAATAGTTTTTATTCTTCTCCTTCCAAAATTTTTACATGTACCTCTTTTTAAATTTAAATGATTTTGATTGGTTTACATATTATGACATAAAAATTACAATGAAATTTCATCGGCACTTTTAGGTTGAAATTTTCTCTAATTTATATACATATAGAGACATCAACTTAATCATGATCACAACACAATTAACAAACAACATAAGGTTAAGGTCAAGGGAACTCCCTTTATTCATGCACAACATGCACAACATTGAGGAAAATCATTCCCAATATAGCTAAGGCATCTAATGCCTCAAATCCATTTACTTCACCTTTCCTGTTACCTTTCTCATGAATGTCCTTGCATCATCCATTTACACCAATGAACCTAACCAGTCCAACTGGTTTTCATACTCTTATCTTCATTTTCACTTTACTCATGCATTGGGCTTAATCTGAGTCTCATATTACCTATTAGGTTTAATTTAGCTCTTTTGAGCTCCATTAGATTCCTCCTTCCCCAACCAATTCACAACACCCTCTAAAAAAAAAAGGAAAGAACAAGAAACAAACAAGAATAAAATCATGAAAATCAATACAATACGACACCACAAACAAAGTGTCAAGGCCTTGCACCATACATAAAAAAAAATGCATATCAAGAACAAACAAATCATAAAATAATGAAAGAAAGATACTAGCAAAAAACACAATGAGTCAATCCACCATGATTTCCCAATGCTTTTAACAGAAAGCTCAACCTGAGCCTTTTGAAATATTTCACGGTAGTATATTTTTCCATGCAATCCCCTGCATCATATCGCCATAAAAACATAATTATCAATGTATAATGTAAACATACAATATACCAATTACCTTACCTTGTTATTCCACACACACTGCTTTGTATCTAGACACATACATATATCATCTGTCAAGGGACTCCAATCCCTTGATGAATCCAACCATAACTGGAAACCAACTGTTATACTTGTCAAATACATGTTCATATATATATCACATATCCACATAATGCCATAAAAAATTAGAGTTAAGAATACTTATTGTATTCACGCAAAGAACTCATTCATTTGGACTTGCAGTTCCCAAATTTTTCCAAAGGAATTCTTACCCAATTCCTTTCTTTTTCCTTGTTGTAATCGAATCCTACTATGTACTATCACATCACCCATCTGTTAGTTATATAAGCACATCAACTATTACCTTTTCATGCTAATACAAAGCATGTTGCCCCGAAACTGTTCACACATGTCAATCACACATTCCAAATATCAATATGTAATATTCCTAATTAGCTTTCAGCTAGTTGGAATATTAATTTTTTATTTTGTTAATAAGATAGATGAATAAGTGGGTAGAGAGACCCATAAATCTCTTTAGTAGGAATAAAACCACTTCTAATGTGAGAGTGGAGCATTGTATTAGCTGAATAAAGCACTTTTGGGTGTGAATAGGGGCTAAAGGATGTCGATAGGGTCAAGGTTGACCAAATCAACAACATTGTCATGGAGGTGGTGGAGAGTTAATGAGGAAAACACAATCATGATGAAGGAGTGTATGCATAAGAGTAGCATATTTAATGAGTGGGACCCAGGGTGAGGAAGCTCACCAAGCATATAATGAAGGGGATGGAAGCCATAGAAGGAATTTTGATTATTTTTTATGTCTTGGTATTTTATGACTTTCTGCACACTTTAGTTGTTTAATGGAGTCTGCTATGATGTGTAGCAAAAGGGTGTTTTCGAGCAGAAATCCCACCCTCATCCTCAAGGGACTTCGAGTGCCCATTCAGGAGAGGTTCATTGAGCTCCATTTCCACTCTCTACCATCAGGGCAAGCTTCAACCATTATCCACAATGCAATCTCCTTCAGGATTGTGTTGTTTTGTAGGGCAGCAACAGTGGAGGGTAGATAGACCCAGTTTCTGAGTTTGTTTTCCAGTGAGGGGAGAAACCCTTCATCCGAGAGGCTATGAAGGAATTTCCTTGAAAATTATTTTACCACATAGAATCAAACCAAGCAACATCCATCATTAAAAGCATAGTCTCCTTCAGAAAATGCATTATTTTGCATGGCAATTGCAGTGGAGGGTCAAGTACTGAAGTTCTTCATCTCGTTTTCTAGTGAGGGTAGAACCCCTTCATCCGGAGGATCAATAGGGAGGATTATCAACCATTTTTGCATCATACCAGTCACCTACCAACAGTTATCTAGTTTTAGTGCATTATTTAGCCCTAGGGCTGCACTTTTCATATTGTGTATTTCCGGAAACCCCTTCTTGGTTGTTTTGGAATGGTGCTAGAAAGCCTAGATCTCTGATCCCGACATTTTGTAAGCTACATATCAGCAGTTCTATGTAATTTTAGTTTTACCCTACAGTTTTTCTCCATAAGACTATGTAGTCATGGCCTTCTGGCATTTTGTATAGCAGTTGTTCTTTATATTTCATGTACTGGGTCATTTGAGGCTTGTTTTACCTAGCTTGAGTGACTTTTTCCTCAAGATCTTGTACTCATTTTCTTGCTATAATATCTAATAAAGTGGCCCTATGATCTGATCATGTTGATGTATTGATATTTTACTACATTTCCCAGTTTTATGTTCTATATTCCTGTCTTTTCAATTTTGGAATACTACAGTGGCATCATAGCATAATTTTGGCTCAGCCTGTGGGGCACTACATCTAGAAATATGGATTAATGGATGGAAGAGAGTTTCCAAAATTTCTTCTCCAAACTATGCAGGATATTGCCAGAGAAATCAAGGAGATGAGGATGGACATACATAAAGAGGCCCCAAGAAGGTCTCAGCATGGAGAGAGTTCTGGCACCTCACATGATTGGTGTGAGCAATCAGCATTACAGCGAGTTACACAACACTCCACCATGACTACATTCCTAGAAATAGGAAATGAGGTAGGAGGAACACAAGACGAGGATATTGTTGGTGATTATCTCCTATAATATGAATCTCAATCTCATAGGTTCAAAGAGCATATAAACTTCCAAGGGTTTTGTCAGATCAAGGATAATATAAGACCCAGTAATCAAAATAGACGTAGAAGGTACATGCAGGAAAATGATCTGCAACATAATTTGGGTAGAATATTTCCGCCTACTTTTTATGGGTCACCCAAGGGCACATCCAAGGCTTGGGTAGAGAAATTGGACATCTATTTCTAGCTGAACCAAGTTTTGGAGATGGAGGCCATTAAGATAGCAGCACTGCACCTTGTAGGTGAAACACATGAGTGGTGGTTTCGTGGTTTATCTACATTGGGGCATGTCAGTATAACTAATTATGCATAATTTACATAGAGGTTGGTGGAAATATTTGACCGAAGAGATCCAAAAGTTCATTTTGTTGAGATTTATAAGCTCAAGAAATCAGGAGATCCAGAGACTTATATCTCTGAATTCCCGAAACTTTCAGTCATGGTGCCAGATCTATCCACAACTAGAAGGGTGTGTATGATTATTGATGGGCTAGAAGAGCGTTTGCATAAGTTGGTAGAATCCACTAGAACATATATTCTTGAGGATGCTATTGAGAGGGTTAGAGACTTACAAAATACTTTTCCAAGGGCAAGAGCCCCCCTTCAGCTAGAGTTCTCTTCTCAGTCAAAAGAGGAAGCTATGAAGATTCCTCTCTCAAGAGAGGACCAAGACAAAGGGTCTCTTATTGATGATGAGGTATTCTCCAATAATGATGAGGAGAAAGAGGAATAGCTAGAAGGAGATACCAGTGTTGTAGCACCAGGAGGAGATACACCACCACCTGGAGGTGGAAATGGAGCAATTGCTCCAACTAGAGGAGCCCTTGCATCCTTTTGGGGAGTTCAAAATAATCTAACATTGGGAGACCAAGGCACAGTCCGGGAACATCATGTGTTGGTATTGATAGATAGTGGGACTAACTACAATCTTATTGATGCCCAACTAGTGCCGAGGTGAGACATACCCACCAGTGATTCGAAATAATTCTTAGTTGTGGTCCCCGGGACTAAGCAGTGGGGGAAGTGTGTTCCGTCATTGACTATGAATTTGGGGACATACATCATGATAGATCAATTCTTTGTAGTCAAGACCCATGACACCAATATGGTATTGGGTGTTCAATGGCTGATTACACTTGGGGAGGTCACTATATATTGATAGGTCTTGCAGATGGCATGGATAGACAAGAAAAGTAGTAATCATCAAAATATCAGGGGCATGCAAACCTATCCACCTCAGGAAGCCTCAACACATAATATGGAGACTAATTTTCGTAGAATAAGCCATGAAAACTCAGTCCACTCAGATATCCAGTTTACTCTGGACCATGATGTTTTATTAATTGATGGCATTCCACCAGGGAGGCTCGTGGATTGGAAGTTCATTAAAGGGTTCTCACAACAAGTGACACCACTCACAGATCCGACTAAGAGGAGAGACTTGTATGGGACCAACATAGCGCAAAGGGCTTTTGATTGGCTCAAGGAGTAGACGAATATTTGTTTGGTATCGTTATTACCAACTCTCACCAAGCATTTTTCACTGAAAGGTGATGCTTTAGGAGTGGATGATGGCACAAGTATGGTGCAAGAGGGCTATTATGTAGCCTTGGAAAGTGTTAACCCCCCTGTAAATTTTTGACAGGCAAATAGGGGGCTAAAATGTTCTTGAGTCTTCAAGGAATGCATTTCCCCTGAAAACACATCATCCTTGAAGCCTCCTTGTGCCTTTTGTCCTTTGATAAAGTCCCCTCTGCTGATTTCCATTATAAAACCTCTCTGTTTGTGAAGAAATGCCCAAAGGCCTCCTTTCCCCTTATTTCACCCCCACTTAGTCTCTATTTTATTCCCCCCTTGTTTCCACTTCTATTTCCCTTTTTACCCTCTAAACCTCCCAAAATCCCCTTTCAATTCTACCCTTGCCTTTTGTTTGGCTAAATTTCCCCTTATTCCTCTTATCTTCCTCTATCGTTACCCTTTCCCAACCTTGAAATACATTAAAAATGGGCTAAAAACCCACTTTTCCACTTTATAATAGGGCTTAGCTCCTTTCCCGCCAGTCCCTTCAACCACTTCCCCACGTAACTGTTACTCGGGACCAAGCGCTTAAAGCCTTGGGAGCCAATCACAATCGAAGTATCAGGCAGGTGCATTTCCTTTGTTACAGCCGAAAACCCCGATGCGATTGTATTTTGTTCATAAGTCACGCGACGCGTTTTAAGCCGTTGATCTGTCATGAAGATCTGACGGCGGAGCGCTAATCGCTCCGTTGCAATCGCGGCATTCAATCGCATTCCCCCTATCCCTCCTCCGATTGTGATTGCTCTAATCAAATCCTAGCCGTTCGTCTCCCCACCGATTAGATGGCCATCGCTTTCTCCACCCAATCGCAATCGCAAGCCTGTCGCTCTGATCCCCGATCAATCGCAAGACTTTTCCTCCGATCCCCGATCGCACTCTCCCTCCGATTGAACGATAGTCGTTGATCTGATCTCTGGATCCAACGGTCAGCGCTAAATTGTGCTCCCACCGCCGATCACAATCGGAACTTTGAAAAGTGACACCTTTGTCCCTCCTCCGATTGCGATTACCTGATTCGATCTTGACCATCCATCAGGTCTAAGATCTAACAATAGAGATTTTATTGCCCTCCGCCTCCGGCTGGGTCCCACCTCATCGTATTGCATTGCATTTCCTTCACATTTCTTTGTATTTTATTCAAAGTCCAAAGTTTAAGATTTTGCACTAAAGTCTTATATTTCATGGTTGTTCCGCCCGCTTTCATATAGCTGCTCGATCTCCACCGTCGATCTTTGTCCCCTGACCGTGATCTAATGGTCTGCGCTGCATTCTACCACCAAACGCTATTGTTCATAATTTCCACCATTTCGTTGCATTTGGTCACTATTGTTCAATGAAAAGCACTGATCCGACGCCACCGCATAATCGTTTCTTCCGCCACCTTGCATTGTTTTTACTGCTCTCAACTGCCCCACCACCACTTCCATAGGCTTTTGAAGCATGCTTGCGCCACCACTGCCCAGGTTTTGTAACAGGTTTATTTCATTGTGCAGATAGCACAGAGAGGCCATTTCAGCATCTACCAGCGGATCAGTAGGAGTGATTCAGAGGGGGTTAAGGTTAATATTGATGTTATTAATGTTTGACCCCGCAATTCAAATGAAAGGCGCAGTTTGAAGACCAGCGCACATGCAATAGTCTTTCTGTGTTTAATGCCAGCAGAACGTTTTCTCCAGACGTACACCATTCCTACAACGCCCGCCATACCTCCTCGAACCCTTAAAACGAATGTTACGAACAGAGGCTTATTTAAGACTGTCATAGCCGCAGTAATGGAGGTATGGAGAAGGCCCGCAGACTTTAATCCAATTCATAAGGCAGCGCAGAGTTCCAGAGACCTGAAAGGACTCCAAAGAAATACCAGAGGTCAATCTTGGCCTGACAGAGTCTCCTAGAGCAGATTACAGAGTACATACAGCGAAGCAGATTGCCATTAAGCAGAATGGGCTCGGACTCTTCCATCACTCTATCTTAAATGGACACATTTAATTTGTATCTACCCCTGTTATTCCCATTCTCCTATAAGAAATCCCCGAGAACATATTGAAAAGGTTGTTGTTGTTGGGCCGTTGTTGTCCAGTTGCTGCCGTTGCAGTTAGGGGGATTCATTCCGACTGTTAGAACAGTTTTGGGAGGGACTAGCAGAGTAGTTGTTATGTAGTAGGCTGGGAGGAGGAGTTTGGATTGTAACAACCATTGAGCTCAGTGTATATGACTGGTTTTGCATCAATTAATCAAAGCGCATTTCACAGGATCCTGGTCTATTAATATTGGTGATGTTTTTCTAACTCTGTTTATTACATTTCCATATTGTTTCATTTTCCTCTAGGTTCGCATCAAAAATATGGCATAGGATTTACCCTTGTTAGGTACCCCATGTCCCTGCTCTCCTTGCCTTCAATGTTTTCTGCTAAATGTGTTATCTGAGGTTTGATTTCAGTCAGTTTAACCAGTGTAGTGGATGTTATTTCCTGCTCTATGATGTATGAATTGGATGGATCAGTTCTTAGATGTGCTTGTTGGGTTTAAGATGGAAGATTTAGGAACACTAGGGATTAGAGTTAGCCCTGTCCACTAGGATCCTTGTGCGACCAACTGGCCTTTCTGAGATCCCTTTTGTTGAACTCATCTCTGTTTTTCCTTGGAGCATGCTAAAGCCGACTTGGAGATAAATGACCTCTGGTCCGATCTATAAGCTACCCCTTTGTCCTTCTCTTGAGAGCTGCCTTTGAGTATGTCCAAGCAGGTTTGGAGTTAAATGACCTCTGACCTGATATATAGACAGAAAGTAGGTTTCTTTCCTTCTCTCACTTTCTCTCCTTAATGTTCCATTCCATCATCTATCTAATAATATCCTTTAGTGTAGATGACTTTCCCTTTGAAAGCCTTGGCTAGTTGTTGCATGTAATTGCCTCTCATGACTCCATAGCCCAATGGATGGCACTTTCTTGACCTATCCTCTTTGCTGAAACATCCTGCTATTTTGTTCCTTTCATCTCATTTCTTTCTTAGTTCATGATCTCATGACCAACCCAGCAACCAACCAACCAAATCATTTTAAAACACCCCTTTGTGCTTCATACCTAGCCTAATATCTCAATTCGAGCCTCAAAGATATATTATTCTTTGTGTTATTGGAGAGATCCCTCTCCGAGTCCAGGAGGGCTAGATCCTAGGGCCTAAAAGTGGTTATGATGTTGTCTCATCTTTTGGTCTTGCCAATCTGGCCAAAACATGGGAACCCCAATAGAGAGTTAGAAGATACTTCCACATTATAAGGACTCTTCCATATATGGTAGAGTGTTGCTAATATTCATGCATGCATTGACCAAACTCAGGAGGTTTTGGATGAGCAATAGATTCCAAGTGAAGATTGACCACCATGAACTTCAATCTTTTCTTGAGGAGAAAAAACTGCAAGAGAGGCAACAAAAGTGGGATAGTAGTACTCCATTATGTGACTTTGGAATTGATCATGTCAAAGAGGGGAGCTATGAGGTGATAGGTGCCTTATTACAGAAACCAACAACATTGTCATTGAGGGATGTAGATCCATATTGGGAGTCACAGGTATTGGTGGAATATTCCAAGAACCACTTCGCATGTGAAGTACTTGATGGAAAAGTTGCTGATGAGAGGTATAGAGTGGTGGATGGAGTCATCTATTACTAGGGACATGTCTTCTTGACTAGAGATTCCAAGTTCATGGAGAAGATACTACATCAAACACATGACTCACTCCTTTCCTGTCACCGCGATTTCATCAGAACATATCAGGCCATTTGGGAGAGATTCTCATGGGAGGGTCTCAAGGAGGATGTGCTCCAGTGTATCAAGGGATGTGTAGTTTGTTTGAAGAACAAGGAAGGAAATAACCATCCCGCAAGGTTGTTACAACCACTTACTCTTATGGGAGAGAGATGGGAGAGCTCATGTATAGACCTCATCACCAGCTTACCAACAATACATGGTAAGGGTTGTATATTTGTACTTATTGATAAACTAACAAACTATTTGCATTCCTCTTCCATTTATTTAAAGTACATTGCTACAAAATAGGGGAAGCCACTCTTTGGACTTCATGGTATTCTTAAGACCAAAATTAGTGATGGAGATAGCCACTTCCTGGATGGCTTTGGGCAAGTATTTTTCTATTTTGGGTATACTCAATTAACACCCAATGCCATATACTATTTCCAAATAGATGATTAGATAGGCACAACAAGCAAGTGGTTGGGAATCTACTTGCCACATCATGTTCAGGGGAAGCAAGGAGCCAAACTGCATTGGTTCCACTTGGGGAATTATTGTCCCCATCCACCATTTCATATGGAACTCAGTATATTTCTCCTTTGGTCCCATATTGTGATGATGTTCTATTCACTATAGGCGGAAAGGCTTGGGGAAGAAAGGTTCTTAGAACCAAATATTGGATCCTAGAGATTCAAGATGTGTTCAGGTATCTTAAGGATATCATTGTTGCAACCCAAGAATAGAAGGAGTCCCACAGATATTATAAATGGAGAGAGAGACAATGTGGGGAGGGAAATTTGGTCTATCATTTTTATCCATACAACTGCACATTGCAGAAGCAGGGGATTGATGAGCTTTGCTATCAACCACACATGGTGTTCCATCATTTTGGGAAGTAGCATATGGATTGGAGCCTCTCATTGGGATTAAGGTCCCCAACATTTTTCATATCTCATGCCTCAAGAAGGCCATTAGACATAATGTAGATGCCTCCATGGAGCTCCCACTTTTTTATGATGTGATCTATTTGGTTTAATCACCAAAATCTAATTTAGACACTTGGGAGAGGCAGTTAAGGGACAGATTGGTTGGAGAGAATATGATACAGTGGAGGAGTCTATCATATGATTATGCTAGAGGGGAAGGAGAGGAGGATTTCTAGTATCAATCCTTGCAGTTTCTTGAGGACAAGAAACATTTGGGCGGGAAGGACTGTAGTATTCCTAGTTAGCTTTCAGCTAGTTGGAATATTAATTTTTTCTTTTGTTAATAAGATGGATGAATAAGTGGGTAGAGAGACCCATAAATATCTTTAGTAGTAATAAAACAACTTCTAATGTGAATGTGGATCATTGTATCAGTTGAATAAAGCACTTTTGGGTGTGAATAGGGGCTAAAGCATGTGAACAGGGTCAAGGTGGACCAAATCAACAACATTGTCATGGAGGTAGTGGAGAGTTAATGAGGAAAATGCAGTTATGATGGAGGAGTGTATGCATAATATTAAAATATTTAATGAGTGGAACCCAGGGTGAGGAAGCTCACCAAGAAAATAAGGAATGGGATGGTAGGCATAGAAGGCATTCTGATCAATTTTTTATGTCTTGGTCTTTTATGACTTTCTACACGCTTTAGCTGTTTAGCGAAGTCTATTGTGTCATTTAGCACAAGGGTATTTCCGAGCGGAAATCCCACCCTCATCCTCAAGGTACTTCGATTTCCCACTCAAGAGAGGTTCATTGAGCTCCATTTCCACTATCTAGAACTAGGCCAAGATTCACCCATTATCCATAATGAAATCTCCTTCAGGATTGTGTTGTTTTGCAGGGAAGTAGTAGTGAAGGGTTGATAGACCCAGTTTCTGAGCTTGTTTTCCAGTGAGGGGAGCATCCCTTCATCCAGGAGGCTAGCAAGGAAGTTCCTTGAGCATTATTTTACCATCCGACATCAGGCCAAGCAACATCCATTATACACAGTGTAGTCTCCTTCAGAAACTGCGTTATTTTGCAGGGCAGTTGCAGTGGAGGGTCAAGTACTCAGGTTCTTGATCTTGTTTTCCATTGAGGGGATCAACCCTTCATCTAGAGGATCAATAGGGAGGAGTACAAACCATTTTTTCATCATAACAACCATCTCCTGGAATTTATCTAGTTGCAATGCGTTATTCAGCCCTAGGGTTGCACTTTTCATATTGTGTATTTTCGGAAACCCCTTCTGTGTTGTCTTGGAATGGTGCTAGAAAGCCTAGATCTATGATCCCGACATTTTATAAGAAACATATCAAAAATTCTATGTAATTTTAGTTTTACCTTGTATTTTTTCTCCATAATACTGCACAGTCATGGCCTTCTGCAATTTTGTATAGCATATGTTCTTCATATTTCATGTACTGGGTCATTTGAGGCTTCTTTTGCCTAGCTTGAGTGAATTTTTCCTCAAGATCTTATACTCATTTTATTGCTATAATATCTAATAAAGTGACCCTATGATCTTCTCATGTTGATGTATTGATATTTTACTGCATTTCCCTGTTTTGTTTTCTATATTTCTCTCTTTTCCATTTTGGAATACTACACAATACATCATATGTATTAACTAAAACCAGCCCCTACCAAGACTAACAACCATGTCATAATCAAATAATAGTCAAAATCATAATAATACAACTATCACTATCTTATACTCAGGTACACATCATCTATATCAACACATAGTGTGTTAGTACAGCGATCTTAAAACAAGATCATTAATTCATGCAATCTTATAAACGCATGCCCATATCATACAATTAATCAAACATTCAAAAAATATATAGACGACATAATAGTCACCAAACACTCAAACACCAAATAGAGGACATAATCAAACATTCAAACATGAAATAGACAACATAAGGAAACTCAAAACTTAATGTATCTCATGGGAGCCTATCTTGTCTGCACAATCAATCTATATTAGCACGATATAGATTCACAACACATCAAATCAAACATAAATAAGGTCATGATTCCCATAACAGTAACTAGCTAACATGTTCACCTCAATTATCATTCATGCAAAACAATCACATTTGCACAGTTAGTCCAAATTAGTGTGACACAATATCACAAATATTCCATCTCATACCTGAATATCATAACCATAACCATTTGCATAGGCCAATATAGATTAACATGATAACATAAATATCTTAATGCAATAACCCTAATCATAAAGTTAACTAACATATAACATGAACAAATTAAAATATAACATAATTATTACCAACATATAACATAATCATCAAGTTAACTATCATATAAAAATCAACAAGTTAACATATACCATACTTATCAACAACATATAATAGAATCACCAAGTTAACTATCATATAAAAATGCGAAAATACATATAACAACAAGTTACTATCATTCATGACTATTCAACACAAGTGTATATGACCATATTAATTCACTAGTGTCTACTATGCATGTAACCACAAAAATAATAAAATGAAAAGCATGTATATAACCCTAATGCATATAACAATCCATTAAATAACATACATGCATGACAAACATACAATAATTGTAGGAAAATATGTTATTACCCCAAAGAATAATGTTGCAAACTTGTGACTACCACCTCCCCTCACATCTACCCACTTTCACCGGCTGACTCGGGGTAAACATGAGATGAGTGGAAGTTATGACCAAACCCAACCTCTTAGGTGACCTTAAGGAAATGGAATCAAACATAGACCTTACTGACTTCCCTCGGATGCTACAGTACTGTCCAGGAGTAACCCAACCCCTCCAGGTGTCCCTCCCTAGAGCCAACTTGGATTTTCACTTAATTTTACCCCCAACCTCTCCCTTGACAAGGCCTTAGTGTTATTGTACCTCCTAGTTGCATGCACAAGCCTGCATAAGTATGATTGTGGACTAAATTAACCAATGTTGTGCCAACAATTATGGATTTTAAGGCTAGATTCCAGGGTTTGGGCTAGACCTCTACCCATAAATCCCTCTAACTTTCAAAAATCATAAATTACATAAGGAAAATGTTTGTAAACAAAAAATTGACACCACGACTAGGCCCACCCATCCCCAATCAGGACAAACATTATGTCAAAGACTTGGTAACAATGCAATATACAGGTCATGAATACACGACTAAACATCAAGGACTGAAAATTCATATGAAACTTATCAAGAAGGATCACCACCCTCTCCCATTAGTTGTCTTAACATTAATTAGGTCTTTCATCCATTATTCTTTTAGTTACAAGTAAAAACATGAAATGAACCATGAATAGAACCAGTCACATAACCATGCTTATAACCAACATATAACCATATAAATAACCATAATATAACAACCATTAAAGCCAAATAAATACAAGTACAAAAGCAAGAGAGCTTAGCTTTCATTAAACATGGGCAAGAGGCAACCAATTTCGAGGCTTCCACATACCACTTTACCATAGACATGGTTGAACCAAATATTTATTTTAGCTAGTCATCCCCGTGCCATATTCCAAGCATGAATGTGGGATATCATCGATAAACCAATCCAAAAACAACTAATGGAATCCATAGGTTAAACCATCTCCACCCTCACCATACCATGATCTCACTTAAACTGATACCGAGATCACGAAACCAAACCGATCTTGGAATGCCTCCAGATCTCATCACTATTCTTGAGGAATTTTCCATCTATGTGTCTCTAGTATTTACCACAATCCAAACCAGATCACTAGTCATTTACCGAGACACGACCATCATGCCTTACAATGTATCCTGCCAAAACCAGTCAAGGGAATCCTAGGCCTTTAGGAATGAACCTCAGACCACCTCTTCCCTGGTATCTGAAACGATCCGACAATTCCAAAGCTCAAAACTGAGAACAATCCCATCATACCATGGCTATCTTGAAAAAGGCAAGGCAAGGATGAAAACCACTATCAAAACTTAGAAAAAGTGTGCCACCGACAAAAAAAGAACGAAATACCAACATGAAAATACCATGTATGTGAAAACCAACTAAGAAATCGTACATGCAATCTGTTACCTACAAGTATCCCTGTTGAAGCCACTTGATCATGCTCTTCCTTTCTTGACCCTTTCTTCCTTTCCTTTCGTTTTCTTTCCTTTGCTTTCTTTTCATTTTCTTGGTCCAATGTTGAAATGCTCCAAGAAAAAAATAAGTGTCCAAGAGTGCGAGAGAGAGAGAATAGACAGAGAGATCCAAAACTCAACTGACAAAATTTTATCAACTGATTCTCACAAGTATTTTTATTAATGATGCCTTTATTTTCTTCATTTTCCATTATTTTCCTTCAATTTTTTCCTCACATGTAACCTGTGACATTTCACCTTCCTTTTCTCCTAGTTTCCTTTATTTTCATAAATAAATCTACCAAAAATACTTCTTGCCTTATTAGTGCCAAGTAGCCATTTCCTTTTACAATTTCCCTTTAGCTATAGACACATCCATTGATGCCCACTAGGATATGTTTGCCCAACATTCATCTTGGAATACATGTCCCTTAATAGTGGTATTATTTTTTCCTTTATTAACTTTTATTACATGAACTTTTAAACCAGGTTTGTTACAGAGCCTCCCCCATTGGGGACCATCGTCCTCGGTTTTAAACCACACCTAAACCTCAGAAAACCACTAAAAAGAAAACATGTTTCCCATGGAGACTTATAACTTAGCTTGATGCTTTATTTACAATAAATAACTTGCTCAAGAGAAAAACCATCATGACACCATGACAATATAACTACCATATCACATATTGGAGCTTTATAACTTAGCTCATGGCGGTATTTACAATAGTAACCATACATAAATATGTACAAATACCAAAAATAATTTTCATGAACCATGAAACAATGAAGGATACATATCCCACATATGATCAACCATCTCCCATGTAGCTTCTTCGTGTCCAAAGTTCTTCCACTGCACTTTAACTTTCTTCGTGACTCTATTCTCGAGCATTAGTGTTTTGCGCTGCAATATGCACTGAGGTTTCATTTGGAATTTTCCTTCTTGATCCACCTGCAATACAAACCAATCAATAACATGATTAAAATAATTTATATACCTTTTAAATAATGAAACATGAAAAATATCTTCGACTTTCACTATTGGAGGCAATACAAGTCGATATGCCACTGGTATAATCCTCTCAAGGATGTCAAAAGGGCCGCAATACCATGATGCCAACTTGGCTCATGATCCAATCCTCAAGGAGCACTTCTTCGACTTGATGTGAAATAAACATTATCCCCAAATCGAAACTCCTTAAATTCCCTGTGTTGGTCTACATAACTATTTTGCATGTCTTGTGATGCCTTTATATTCTTATTTATAGCTCTAATTTATTGTTCCATATCTGCCAACATGTCTGATCGAATAAGTACCCTAGTCACTGGATCACTCCAGCTGATGGGAGTATTACAACTCCTCCCATACAGTGCCTCGAAAGGAATCATCCTTAATGACTCCTAATAACCATTGTTGTATGAAAACTCAACCAATGGAAGGTACTCCTCCCATCTCATATGTTGATGCATCACATACATCCTCAACATATCCTCTAGGATCCTGTTGACCCTCTCTGTCTATCCATATGTCTGTGGGAGATAAGTTTTACTTATGTCCAACTCTGTACCTATTCCTGCAAACAAATCCTTCCAAAACTTCGAGGTGTACTTCCCATCTCTATCTGACACAATATTCTTGAAAACACCATGTAATCTCACAATCTCCCTGATGAAAAATTGTGCCAAAACACTAGATAAATGTGTAGTCTTCACTCGAATGAAGTGAGCCACCTTGCTCAACTTGTCAACCAAAAACTTGACATAATCATTTTTCCTCATTGTCCTTGGAAGGCCTGTGGTAAAATCCATGGAAATAACCTCCCATTTCCATTCCAGAACTGGAATAGGTTGTATTAGACCACCTGTATGCTTACATTATGCCTTCACTTGTTGAAAATCCAAACATCTAACCATGAAATCTACCACATTCCTCTTCAGATTCAACCAATAGTATAAATTATTTACTACCATCAAAGTATTCTAACATCCCAGCTGACCAGTGTATGACTTGACATGAAATTCCCTCAAGATAACATTCTTGATTTCACTCTCATCAGACACATATATCTTGTCCCTAAATCTCACCAAACCATCTACCATGAGATGATAGTCTGCATCCTGATCACTTGTACCTACACCTACACCTATACCTGTTCCTAGGGAAAATTTTAGTGGCTAATATTTGTAGGTGGGATAATTTTCCATTATTTTTCCAAAAAAAATATTTGTTAATTTCCATTTTTCCTGAAAATATTTCACCTAGATTTTATAGTAAAAAATTATTTTACCTTTAAAATTGCAAAAATTGTATATAGAGACTATATATAATTATTGGAAATTGAATATTTTTATAGAAATATTGCCAAAATTTTTACATATTACATATCATGGCCTAGTGATATTCGCCAAGGTTTCGAAAACTTAAGATAAATATCCATCCTTAAAATTTTCCTTGCTTGTTCTTGCACTTGTACCTGTACTTTGTTGTAACCTATGCCTCAGCTCCACATACCTGTTATCCGGATGTCCTTCCTATAAGATCCTATCCTGTAGATCTGTCCCATAGGAACTCATAGTTGTTATATGATTCACATGCATCTTCCTGCTAAGAGCATCTACAATCGTGTTCCCTTAACCTATAATATACCTGATCTTAAAGTTGAACTCACTGATCATGGCCAACCATCTAACTTTCATGGCATTCAGATTCGACTGGTCAAACAAGTATCTCAACCCATTGTGATCATTCATCAGTACAAACATCCTGGCAATAAGATAGTTCTTCCACATCTTCAGTGCATGGATGATCGTTGCTAACTCAAGATCATGTGTCAGATAGTCCTAATTGTGCTCATTTAGTTCCAGTGACTCATAGCACATTACCTATCCTTCCTGCATAAGGACTCCACCAAGTACTCTTTTACAAACATCTATACATACCATGAACTCCTTTTCCAGATCTCTGATCTTTAAGACTTGAACATGTGTCAACAACTACTTCAACTGCTCAAAAATCTTCACACATTCCTCTCTGCATTCAAACTTCTTACTTTTCCTTTGCAATGATGTAATAGGATAAGAAATCTATAAGAATTTCCCTATGAACCTCTTATAATAACCTACTAGTCCTGTTGTACCTTGGGAGACAACTCTCGGCTGAAAGTGGTCAATGTCCAAGACATTTATTAAAAATCATGATGAAAATATTTTTTTGTCCCAATGTTATTAACCCTAGAGATTTAATTTGTTATTAGTCTCCCAGTGTTTGAACAATATTTCAATGTGTCCTTATGTTGTTTAATACAAATGAAATAGGGAATAACAAGAAATAATGGTGGAAAATTTTAGGTAACATGCTTCTTCACAAATAATATTTTATCTTCAAGTTTAGAGGAAAACATGATTTGTATGAAATGGAATCTATAGAAGAAAAGCACATCACTAAGGGTTCTTAAATCTAATTTAGAGAAACTCAAACTCACATAAATGTAAAATCAAATCCCAAAAACTTCATTGCACTTTTCTAGGAAGAAAAATATTAACAAAAGATGTAACAGAGAAAAAGTATCATACTCAAAATATTATAGAATCATTGTGAAAAAAAATTATTCAAATGCAGTTGAAGATGAAAATACAAAAAAATTTCCTTCTCAAGTCAAAAAAAAACATGGAACCTCAAAATCTTTTTCCTTTCTTACTTTTATCTCTACCCCTTTGATTAACTGCCGAATTAGTTTAAATTATCAAAACGGTTAATAAAATGTTTTTAAATGTCATTCTTTCAAGATTCATTTCAAAATAATGAAATTAATTTTTTATTATTTAAAATTATATATATTACTTAAATAATATATATGTTATATTTATGGCCCATTCATTTTACAATTTTTAATACATTGTGACACTTCATGAATTTAAATAGACCCATAATATATTTAGACGAATCTATACAAAAGAGTTATAACCTTCATCACAAGGCTATTGAGAATAATAATGAATATGGATGGCACATGGGTCCCATTGTCCTGTCCGCACATAACTTACCCAAAACAATAAAACACTTAAGGTGGCACGTTTGGCGGTTTTAGGAATGAAGGATGGGTGATACCGTATTGAATCATGGTCATGGATAACTCTGATGAGCAGTTTTAGAAGATTGCTTATGGGACCACTCTCTGCCATAAACCTCGTTTGGTTTGTGCTATCGAGTTTCCGGTGGATTTTAACATGATAGTCATATGTGTATTTCTTTTCTACGAGATCATACACACATTCTTATCGGATAATAAAATCATCCTTTACTGAAATGAATTTTCCATATATTTGTGTCCAGATCTACTTCATGCTTTCCTTTCAATTCAATTGCATCAACACTCCTGCTGGTAACAAAGTGATAAATATTGACAACCTCCTGCTGACCAGTTCGATGAGTTGTCATTTTTAGAATTCTAATCAGAAATAAAAATAATCATAGTATTTGTAGTAACGAGATTGATTCCCAAACCTCTTGCATGTTTTGAAAGAATGAAAGTAAGAAATAAAAATCTTCACTTCCTGGGGCATTAAATTGTTGTTCCCTTACCTGATGACGCAAGTCTTCCCCTGTACTATCATCCAGCTTTTGAAACCATAAATCCTTCAAAGAGAAGTGGTCTTCTAGTATTTCTAATAAGACTATGAATCACATAGTCTTGATGATGAACCACACTAGTTGGTTCGAAAGACGTCGACCTGATTTTATTTCATGTAATTATTACGAAAAGAATTCTACTAATTTATTTCTAACATCTTAAACATCTGTGAGAATATCAAGATACGATGTTCGATCTCACGCAACCTATTAAGAAATTTTCCAAGAAAAAATAGCTTACCACTGTTTAAAATGATACGTTGAACTTTGTTGCTATCATTCATGTTGGAATCTCTAACATAGCTATAATTCACACTCTCAAAATAGAAATGGATTGCTACAATATCTCTTCAATTCGACAAAAGCATTTAATAGTGACACCTGATTTCTACACACTCCCTTATTCAAATCATGAAATTTCTGCTCCAAACTCCATTTGTCGCTAGGAGACATCTCAACTCTTATAATGTCTTCTATATTTTGCGGCAAATATTTCTCAATATCCTTGATGACTCTTTGGGGCAAATAAGGCTGAAGCTCTTTGTGTAGTTAGAAATATCATTCTCACTGATTCAGCTGAAGTAAATTAAACTGTAATTGTATTTGTTTCAAAATATATTGCAAATATCTGTTAAAAGAATCCAACTTCTCAGAAGATGGAACAAAACGTCAGGACGATATAGTATTCTTTGGCTCATGATAACTTGCACCATGATTACCTATATTTTTTTTTTCAGAA